>APFE031421955.1:51357-73408 GCA_000404065.3 Pinus taeda | reverse complement strand
CACCACAGAAGGCGCAGTTGCGGAGGTGCACGGCGCCACAGAAGGTGAAGTGCGTAGCGATGGAGGCCAGAGAAAAGGAAATTGTGTATCTGTCTTAAGATCTTTTGTTGACTGATTTTTTTTGTTGATAAGGTGTTTTGGGTTTAGTTTACTATTATTGTGGATCTGGTTATCTGGGTGACTTACTGGTACTTAATGATCATTTGATGTTTATGGATCTAGTATGAAAATTGGATGAAACGTGGCCTTTCAGATTATGTGTTGTGCTTCAGTGTATCCAGTATGAAAATTGATGAAACGTGGTACCTGGAGGAGAGAAGATTGTAGGCCGGCGCCTACGTACTAGTACTTAAGCTAGTACAAAAGCAAAGGGGAATCTTTGGAGCATTTTAGCAGGTAGCAGCCTGCGTACTAGTAAATGGATCGGCTAGTACAAGAGCAAAGGGTGTTGTAGCTCCCGTACTGGTATAACACTGCACCAGTACAAAAATTGTAAAAGGATTTTCTTATTAAGAAGAAGATTGAGATGACTTGCAGCAGGTGGTTTTCTCCCGCATTGGGTTTCCACCTTATATCATGGTGTTCATGTGTGTGCCTTATGTGTGATGATCTATTCTATGTTACTGCATCTGTTAATTGATAATATGGTTGATAATGTTCTAATGCACTCATTGAAGATAAATTAACCTAATCATAAGAAGTTGTGGAAGTAGCATATATGAATCTGATTATGGAAATGAAAAGGTTTTATTAATGTGATAATACTGATTCACCACCCCCCTCTCAATATTATTTCCAACAATATTGTTGTCCTTGATCAGCTGAGGATCCTTCGTCACCCATAGCAAAGCGTACTTTGTGGCCTTAGGCAAGTTCGATGTGACCGAGGAAAATTGGTTGTCTTTGGGTAGCTCCCAGGCTACTAGCATGATGGACAACAGGAGCCATGCATAGTGGAAGGACTTGCTGAGATCTTGTGCCTCATAGCAGTTCATGAGGAACTCATCGCAAAGGTAGCGAGCCTGAGTAAACTGAACCCCCTCTGCGCATTAGGCCACTAGAGCTACGATAGGCACTGGTACTTCATTGGAGCGACACTTCATGGCTGTAGGGCCAGAAATATTTGTAATCGCTTAGATGCATGGCTTCTTTACTAATCAAAACATCTTCTTCATGGCCTCCACAAGGGCTAGTTCGCCTAGCCTTCCACTAAACATCATAGCCAGATTCTCCCCTAAATATGTCAGCCTCGTGATTATGTGGATTGGTCTATTAGTGATGGGTGTTGGCTCCTCCAGCCACAAATACCCATCATGTACCAAGCATAGTAGCTGCTTAATTACCAGCAATGTAATGGGTGTGCGAATGTAGTGCGGCACCCATAGCATGTTAAGGAGGCCTGTCTTATCCACTCCTTTGAGACACTTCCGCAGTTCCAACGCAGTCACCCTGGTGGTCTTACGGAGAACGCGGTGCATCAGCTAGTCTATCATCAATTGAGGGAATCACTCAGTGTCAGTTAAGTCCCAGTCCTCCAATTTCAACATTAGAATCCACCCCAAGCACGGTCCTTAAAAAAAAATCTTGTCCGGTAGCAGAGGTGTGTACAAGGCGACCTTGCTCTCATCAATGTCCTTAGGCACCTTGGCCTTTTCCCTACATGGAGGGACGTACTCAGGCAATTTAGTAATGGGGTTAGACCCCTAAACTTCAATGTCCTTCGTGTCTATCCCAAGATCCTCAATGTCCATTGGGATATCCTCGATTTCTTCCTCCTTTGGTTCCAGGTTAATGGTTTTTCTCTTTTCTTGAGTGGTCATCTTGTCCTTCGATGAGTTCCTAGGTGACACATGCACCGGTGGTGTCGTGGTCTGCTTTCCTTTGTTGCCTTTCACGCCTTCCTAGGTCTGGATAGGCCTTGGTCTAAGTGAACATGGTGACTTGGGTATCTCCGTAACCTCCGAAGTAGTTCCCTCTACTTCCATAGAAACCTCTAGCACAGCCCCTTCGGCTGCCACTACTTCCCCAATATCTATGGTTTTTACTGGTGTCGACATGATGTTATTCAACAGTTCTTTTGTCTCCTTTGGTAACTGCTCAAATGATGAACTCGCTATCAGAGCTTCAAATAATTCATGGTTCATACATGTTTGATATCTCAACAACTCAATGCTCAAAATGCCAAGTGTTCTTCGTTGGGTAGTCATATGTAATTTATAGACCATTTTGAATTCAAATCAGACCGTTCCCCCCAAAATCAATTCATTAATGCTATATTGGCGACAAATTTTCAAGGATCTCGCCCATAAATTTCATCTTAAATGCCACCCCCCCGCCCACGCTCCATTTGGCCATTTTCGTCATCAAATCATGAAAAGTGACTTTAACGGTCACTTTCTCGTGGACCTACGTGGTTTTATCCCAGGTAGCACAACCTTCTGTGCACTTGTGTGGTCTCTGTGACATCTCCTCATTCCGCTTGGTTTCTTCATTGCGCAGTTCCCCGAACCGGGCAATGTAGTTTATAGTCCCGCACTTCCTTTCAGCTGCTTGGAGCGCTAAGACTATGCTTCCTTCATATAGTCACGTAGCTGGATCACAAGTGTATGACTTCAATTGGCTACCATTCACTTTTCCTGGGAAGGGCTCCCCATTTAACTTAATCAGATGAACTGCTCCACCATTGGTAATCTCTTTGATGACATAGGGCCCCAGCCAATGCATCCTAAATTTTCCTAGAAATTTATCAAACTTGTTGTCATATAGAAAAACTAAATCATTTACCTAGAAGGTGCATAGTTTAATGTGTCGATCATGCCATGCATTTCCGCACTCCTTGTGAACTTGTTGATGAAATCCAGCTAGAAATCGGTCCTCCTCAAGCTCTGCTAGTTGTGCGAGAGTCTCTTCCAAGACTCTGCAGTCCATCATTACTATGAGTGCTGCTATGCATAGACTAGGTACAATGTATTCCATTGGCATCATAGCTTCTATGCCATACGCAAGTCTGAAAGGCATTTGCCCAATCAACTTCTTGCAAGTTGTTCTGTAGGCCGATAGCACCACTAGTATGCACATATCCCAGTCACTTCTCTGAGCATTGCATACCCTTTTTAGTGCATTCTCTAGTATTTTATTGAATGCTTCCAGCATCCCATTGGCCCGCGGGTGATAAGGCGTGCTCTTCTAATGATACACCTAAACTTCTTTCGCCAACGCGTTGATTGTTTCATTAAGGAAGTGTGTATCGTGATCGGACATCAAGGTCTTTGGACTGCTAAATCTCATCAATACATATTCAAAAAGAAACTTTGTTATTGTCACACTGGTGTAGTCCTTCACAGGCTACGCCTCTGTCGATCTAGTCAAGAACTCTATCGTAGTGATGATGTACCATGCCCCTATTTTCTTTCCCGAAGGCTAAATTGGTCCCACAAAGTCAATCGCCCATTTCTCGAATGGTTGTAATGCCACCTGCAGTGTCAATGGTGGTTCATCCCTTCCTGATGGTCGGCCAGTCCTTTGACATGTGTCATAGGCCATACAATATGCTTTCGTGTCCTTATGTTGTGTTGGCCACTGCAATCCAGCACACAGAACCAACTACGTTGTCATTTTTCCTGCATAATGTCCTCCTACAACTCCTCCATGATCCCCCACGAGGATTCTGCTTTGCTCAAAGTCAGGTACATAGCATCGTAATATTTTGTCATACCCCATTTTGTATATATGTCATGCAATGACAGAGAAGTCTGGTGTGCACACTACTAGCTCCTTCTTCTGCTAGCTTGTATACCCTTATGGAGTAGTCCCCGTTGTCGGGAATTGTATGATATCCTCAAAGTGACTATCAGCAACGCGTACCACAAAGAGCTACGCATCAGGAAATCCTTCCTCCAAATTAGTGGGCTCCTCTCCTATTTCGATGTGCAACAAATCATTTGGTCCCACGTTGAATTGTCCAAGCTTCACAATAACTTCAAAATAATACTACTGCAATAATAACAACCATCTATAGAACTTGCCCCCCAACACAGGCTTATTAACCAGGTATTTTAATGCAAAATGATCCGTATACATCTTAAAATGTCCCCCCAGCAAATAGTGCCTGAACTTTTGGAGCGTGTATACCATGGCTAGTCCTTCACACTCTGTAGTAGAATAGTTTTTCTTAGTCTTCGACAACTTCCTACTCGCAAATGATATAGGATGGTCCAATTCCCCCTTGTCCTCTTGTGTCAGCACAGACCCCAGCACAATACATGAGGCATCCACGTGCACATGAAATTCCTTCTTTCAGTCTGGAAAGACTAGGATTCACGTGATGTCCATTTTCTCTTTTAGCACATCCAAGCTCTTTTTCCATTCATCATTCCAATAGAACATAGCATCCTTTTTCAACAACTTCTCCATGGGTGCGATGATCTTGGCATAGCTCTTGATGAGCTTCCTATAGTATCCAGTGTGCCCCGGGGTCGTGCGCAGCTATTTCACATTCCTTGGTGCCTCTAAGTTGATTATCACTGTGATCTTCACGGGGTCTACCATCAATCCATGTCTACACACCACATGCCCTAGTCCCTATCTGCACACTACATGCCCTAGCAGGATCCCAAAATGGACACAAAACGGACACTTATTTAGATTGAGCGTGATATGGTACCTTTGACACGTATCTAACATTACGTGCAAACTTGCCACATGACGCTTGACCAATCTAGACACTATCAAATCATCAAAGTACAGCTCTGAGAACTTATGAATGAAGTCTTTGAATGTTGCAATGACTATGTGCAAAAAGATTTTTGGCGCATTCTTCAACCCAAAAGGCATTACAGTATATTGAAATCATCCCCATTTCGTCACAAAGATCATCTTGCTTCAATATTTAAGCGTGATTTTGATCTAATGATACCTAGAGAACCCATTAGTGAAAGAGTATGCTTCTTGGTCGCCTACATTATCTAGGACTTCATTAGTGAATGG
Source organism: Pinus taeda (assembly GCA_000404065.3). Classification (NCBI taxonomy): domain Eukaryota; kingdom Viridiplantae; phylum Streptophyta; class Pinopsida; order Pinales; family Pinaceae; genus Pinus; species Pinus taeda. Next base: position 68,422 of record APFE031421955.1, on the reverse strand, counting down.
GGTTGGGAAGGGGTCATGTACGCAAGCATCATTCAGCTTCCGGAGATCCACGCATATCCTTATTTCTTCTTTCTATTTCTTTTCTTGAACCACTATCGGGCTTACCCAATTAGACTCTTATACTGGTTCCATAATTCCTGCCACAAACATCTTATCCGACTCAGCGCGAACCCCTTCCTTATACTTGGGATTAAGGTGGTAAGGTCTTTGTTTTACAAGATTCATGTCTAGTTTCAAGGTGATCCTCATGACACCAAAGTCTCCTATTATCCCTTTTAGATCAGAAAACTTTGTGGGGAACAAATCCTGATATTCGTGGAGGAGCTCAGCAACCTTGTCTACTGTCGCATCGTCCCAATAGTCCCCAATCTTTGCAAATTGTGGTTCTGCCTCTGTGCCAATGTTGACCTGCCTAGTTTTCATCAACGTGGTTATGTCAGGATCCTCTAGTTGTGGACCTTCAAACTCGCGGTGACCTTCAGTTTCTAGAATATTAACTTTTTGTGGATCCTAGTCTTCTTCTTTGATGGTCATGTTATAGCATTCTAGTGCATGACTCAACTGGGTAGTCCAATCAGGCTGGATCAGGTCCGAAGGATCTTGTGGTATCCTAAATATCATTGCTTTAATCTCCTATAGCACCGTGTCAATACATTCAAACCCATTCTCAAAGCTGAACGTCATTAAAAATCCCTGGCACAGGATGTCCCATTCTTCCATGCCATGGTGAAGCTCAGTTTCCAAGTACCAATTCATTAGTATGACGCCCAGGGTATGACAAAACAGATGCACCCATTCAGGTTGGGGCTCCATTCCATAAGCCTTATTCCATTTAGCCAGGTGATCGTGTGAGTCATCTCTTCCATCATACTTATCTGTCATCCATACTTTTGGCTACCCAAAACATATTCTCATCATCCTCATATAGTCCTACCAATCACTAAAACTATCCTTGTGTGTACCCCACCATCTTACAGGCGTAGCGTTCAATACCTAGTCCAAGGCCTGGAAGCAATGTTTCTCTAGTACTTCTTTTTCAAATGCATCGAAAAAGCAATCAACATCAATTAGCCCATCATAATGAGGCAGATTCTTGACTTCAAATGACACATAGTGCAAGGATTTGGTCATCAGATTACAATGCAGCATTGAGACTTCATGTGGTTGGTTCTGCCAATGCTCCAATTCTTCATCTGAATCTGACATGCAGGAGCTTTCGTGATCCCATGCAATGCGTCTGTCCATTGTCATATTCACCTAACTTAGTCTCACATCGTTACCTTGTAAATCTGGTCTAGATCATCATCACTTTCATAATCTCAGACTGGTTGTGTATAGCATGGTCCCTCCACGGGATCCAGTGGCACATGCGGAGCAATTTATTTTCAAATATCATCTTCTGCTTCTTCAGGTTGATTACCCCATTCATGTCAGTGGCCCAATCGATTCCAAGGAGTGAAGGGTAGGGATTGCTATCTTCCATAATCTCTATTACCTTAAAGTTTGCCAGCACACTTGCACCCTCAATGTCAATCGTGGGCCCTTGTAGTCTCCCCATTGGGATAATTTTCTATTGATTTGCCATCCTTAACTACATTGGAGACCACTAGAGCACAAGTCGCCCCATTCTCTCCCAGGTCTATTTTGGAAAAACATTCACGTTGGACCCCAGATCTAGGATAACTTGGTCCATCTCGTATTCCCCTATCTGTATGGTGAGTCTCATCTCCTGCCTGGTCCTTGCCTTGTCCTTGCCAAGATTCCTGACCATAGGCGATTCACTAGTACCTCCATCCTTACTAGCGTACTGATTGATCAGTTCCTGCAGGCCCTTCACAACCTTACTGTCATGGAGCAGCTTCATGCAGATCTCCAAGAACGTGGTAAGCATGGACGAGTCCATTTTTCGACTAGTTTCTCCTGACTTCCATAGGTAGAGGCCTCAACAAAGATTTTATTTGCTTCCAGAAATGTTTCTTTTACGTGCTCCAAATCAAACCCAGTCTCCTTTTCTAGTGCTTTGCAGACCCATACACCTTTTGGAGGCTGCTTCCCTTTATCCTCCCCAATCATGGTTCTTCTTCATGACATAATTTTTACCTTAGGGAATTCCTCACGAGGCTCAACCCTCATCATCTGGAGGTTCTATGTCAGCTGCGGAGGCTGCACCCCTTTTTCACAAATCTTAGCCAACAATATTGGGCAATCCTCACTCCCATGGTCAAACTGAGTACAGTAGCGACATGACAATCACGTCAAATTTAGATAGTCCCTCGCGTAGTGTCCTCGGCCTCCCAGGCCCTACTCCATCTCGGCCTTGGTTGTGCCCCTAATATTCACCTCGTGTTCCCCCAACGTCATAGTCTACAGGTCGCGTTTCTGTATGCACTCTGTATCCGGGTGTCCTATCCATCATCAATTCATAACTTCGATAATTGTGCTCATCATGGCCTCATGATTGACAGAAATTGCAGAACATTTGTTGCGGTGTTTGTTGGCCCTCAGTTTCGGTCTATTTTTGCTTAAGGAAACTTACTTAATCCTTATATTTTCCATCCATTTTCCATCACATCCATCTCATTTTGATGTATATTATGCATATTCAAGTGTTTAAGTTTAATTTTTCAATTTCTATAAGTTTTTATGAAAATTGAGTTTCAAGTGCAATTTTGGACTGAATCAGAAATTCCCGTAATAGCTATGTGGATGACATATTTGCAGGACACTTGAGCTTGAGCTGGATGCATGAATGGAAAGCTTGGGAACTAGGACTAAGCTAACTCCACTTCGTTTGATCAAAACAAGCTTTATTAGGCCCGGTCAAGGCTGGTCAAACATGACTAGTCACCAAAAAATCCCTAGGAAATAGGGCAGTTTTGAGATTTTATGGGATTGACCATATTTATTGGGATGAATTGGATGAGTTTGACCTATATAGGTGGATATGAGTAGATATGAGTGTTAGAGATGATATAGATCAGTTTTTTTCACAAAACCTCTATTTAAAGCCCAGACTTTGATGGCTTATGTATGTAACTTTTGTATAATTTTATGTTGAGACACTTTGGAGTTGGAAGCTAATTTGAAGAACCTGTTTCATTTCAATTTGTTTTTCATACTTGGTTGATTTACTAAAGTTGCTGTAGCTGAGATTTCTTCAAGTGTGCAAGGCAAGGGTGGAGGGCCCCCACACCAAGCTAAGTGCACTTCTTGGTTCAATTTTCATAGTTTTCATAGATTAGTTCTTGTTTCAAATATATTTAGATGTGTGATGATTTCTGAATGAATATTGGTTTAATCCTAATCTACATATGAAGGGACACACAGGAATTTAAGTTAAATTCCCCTTCTATTTGATCTTGAACTAAAACTAAATTTCATTCTCCATTTCTTATTTGAAGTTATTTCTGCATTTCTGGTTTGAAGCAATGGTGATTGTGATATAGTAGGATTATGAAGAAGGACAATCACGACCTCCTTAGTTAGGAGCCTCTTATTTTACATCTTTTGCATCATAAACCATTGTTAATTAGTGCTCTTAGATTTATCTTCATAAAAGTAGTATTGTAGGGAAGGACAACCTGGTTCTCCTAAGTTAGGAGCCTCTTCCCTCATATATTACATAAATGAATTAGAAATTGTTAAAATAGGTTTATATTTGTAATATGTACTTCTTTAAATATTCAAATTTTATCTTCTAAACTTGATTATATCTGATGTCCATATACTGTGGATTTGCCTCCAAGTTTTACAAACCCGGATTGATAATTAAATACTTGTGTTAATTTATGTTAATAAATTAGCCCAACAGTGTTTGTACAAATTTCTGTAGCAAATGGAAATTATCAGTCGTGTGTTTCCCTACTATGTGACATATAGCACACCATAGTGCAGGCCCTACACTTGGCCCTGCTGCAATCTCTAGTCATAAAGGCATTGGTCCTCCTATTGTAACGTAGTTCGCAAAAACTGAGTAGTGATCCTTGTCATGCCCCTGACCCTTGCATTTTATGCACCAAACCTCTTCGCGCACCTCTGACCTAGTAATTCTATCTTGCTTCATACTTTGCATTTCAAGACAAATGTTTTGAAACTATGTATGAATCTGTTGAACCCCCGGATTTGGATCTTGCATCGACATTTCATGTAGTCTCATTACAGTCTACAAAGCTTATACTTGATTCGTAATCTTCCATTGTGATAGCACAACCCTTAAGTGAGGCAGGAGCGAAGCCACAAACCATTCGCGGTGCTACCCATCTGTCAAATTCATATTAGCTTCGTGGATTTTACACTTCAACCTCTAATATAACTCCCAAGGGGTCTCACCTAGTTTCATCGCGATTTCGATGAATTCAACAATCGACTGCACTTCAGACTTAGGCCTACTGAATTCTCTATTGAGCGTAGCCTAGATCTCTGCCAATGTAGCTGCCTGGTTGTCATTATAGTACTTGATGTACCAGGTTAGCGTGTGATCCTGCAAAGCACTAACCAATGTTGCCTTTTTCATGTGATCATCTGCGACACCCTGAGCTTCCCATATAGCCTTTATGACAAACCAAAATTGGTCTGGGTCCTCATACCCTACGCCCTTGAATACAGGTAGTTTTACTAAATTCACCATATTGAATAGTGGAGGTGGTAGTGATGTGGGTGATGGGGTGAGTGGCAGAGACGAGGATGGAGGTGGTGTGGATGGATGCGATGAGGGTGGAGGTGGTGTGGGTAATCGTGGGAACTCTTGTCTTATCAACTGACTAGCGCTCAAGGGAGAAATATGTGGCATTCCTTCGTCATCACTTAAAAGGCTCCGATCAGTGAGCTATACCTAGGACCTTTTCTTCCTCCATCCCTGAAAGGTTTTCTGGTTCATGTAGCTCTAAACATCAAGGTAACCGCATAACCCGTTGTTCATACAAAAGCATCTTAATCCAAGTATTCAGTGATTTTAAATACTTACCTTGTGGTCCTTTGAAGAAGCGGAACTCTGCTTCGCTGCAACTGATAGAGGTGTTAATCGCGAACTCAACCACAAATCCTCCTATGATGCAGTCAAGCCAATGGTCGACATCTCATGTGATCTTATCTTTAGAATCTTCCAACCTCCTTACTAGCTCCAATGTCTAAACAATCTGCTTGTCAAGACTCCACCTTCCTTGAACATCTGCAAACTTTGCGATCCACTCGTATAACTCAACCAAGAAGGAACAAAAGAATATTTTGTGTATTTATGTGTATAGGTATCTGTCCAACCACTATTCTTTCGTCAATCGTGGATTCTTGTTCTGTTGCATCGTGAATTCGTGGATATTTCTATCCAACCAGGTTTCAATTTCTTTCTTAGTTGGATTCCAATGATACAACATCAAACGTCTCTCATTCCAATCCCAGTCCCAGTAAGGAAACCATTTGTTGGCTTGATGGGCCCTGACCCAGGTTCAACATTAGTCAGTCAAGCAAATCCCTAAACTACTGGCCCTTTCCACATCAGCCCGCGGAGCATGAACCGAAGTCTCACCCGAAGTAGTATGGGGAAATGAAAGAACCATGTTTCCTCAACCTGATATGGTTGTGATGTCGGTCTATACTTCCTGCTCTTGCCTTCATGTAGATCGATAAGATTTTAGGGCTTATCGATGTTCCTTCTCTCCCATCCTTTAGTACCTCCGCGATGGTACCCAATTGATCTTCGCACAACCCTAACCCAAGGTCCAAGCACTTACATGCCTCTGTGATTGTGTTACTGTATAAGTTCCCAAGTTATCTAAAGTGTTGCCTAATCTACCATGCATATACAGTTACCTTCACATAATCTTGTATTCTTGCTTGTGTTCAGTTAACAAATATAATCGAATACATTTGCGCATTAAATAAGCATTATAATGTAAACCTAGATCATATCATAATACAATGAGATGCATTAAACATAGAAAAAATACACAGTGATTTGAAAAATACTTCTCTTTATTGATATCTCAAATTCAGTACAAACTCGATCCACCCTACGCACACAGCTGTAGGGGTCCACGCACTTAGTTTTGGACTTCCACCCTAGGTTTCTACACACTCAGCTGCAGAGCCTCTACCTACGCTAAGACTCGACAATGCTTAGAACTTCTTACTCCAAAATCCTTCTTACTACTACTACTACTACTACTACTAGTACTCTTAGACTCTTCTAAGACTCCCTTTTTATACAATCCCATGGTTCGTGGCCCATGGGTAGATCTTTGCAGTTGGCGTGAGACTTCACGAAACAAGGGCAAACAACCCTTTAAACTCTTCACGCTCCGTGACCACAAAATGTAGAGGCTTTACATTTTTATTACAAAATTTAGGCCTTCTACCCCAAAACATGGGCTTTTAGCCCCAAAATTGGCTCTTGGGGGAACCCACTCCCAACAAGTATTGATTCATCATGCAGATTACTTGGTCCTTCTCACTTACCCCATGAATAGACATGGTCCCCTTTATACCTTCTTGGTTAAGAAAAACATAATATCTAGCATAATCATAAGTTTTTGACTTGGGAAGGGTAGTGTAGCTCGCTATCTTAATATTTTTAGAGTATAATATTTGATCTCTAGTGTCCCTTCTCTACCAACAGTCTTGGATAGTACATTGGTAGAGTCACGCAGGAACTCAAACATCACTCTGCATTCAGTGAGATTGGACAATACCCCGGCAGAGTTGCTTGCTTCACCTCTCTACGTAGAAATCCTTTCTCTTATTTCTCCTTTATTTATATATGTAAAGTGAATTGTGCATTGGCACTTATTTATTTTGGGAGGAAAAGGGATCTCGACTTATTAAGAGAAGAGGAATTTGTTCCTTTAGAGAATCATATAGATACCTCTGATTTAGGTTTGCTAATTAGATTTTCCCCTTCTTCATTTCTACGATTTGGATAAGCTTGAGAACACTAAAGGAGAAAAATCCAAGTTTAGGCATGGGGTTTTTGGATTTGACATGGGTTCATGGTTGGACCAAAACTCTCCTTTCAGATGGATCATATTTTTTGTTGGAACTTCATCTGCCAAAAGATGAAACCAACATAAGGAAGATAGATAGAAGGTTAGCCAAATGCTGAATTGTCGCCAGAATCTTTATAATTCATCCACACACATACGTAGAAGCCACAACATATTCATGCACAATACTTATTTACATAATTAAGACCAAAACAAAATTCAAACAAACAAGCAATCAATCAAAGAAAATACTAGGTACATAGTGTAGGGAATAGCCCCAATTCTCATTGAAAATATTGTTTCAAAGCTTGGCCATTGACAGGGAGAGAGTTAATCTTCCTGTCAGGTGATGGGAGACGATAAGTGTATTGGTCAAGATTTTTGTGCACGATGAATGACCCAATCCACAAGGATTGAAAGTTAGTATGTTTTTGTTTGTCCTCATGGGGTTTATCCAACATTAAGACCAAGTCACCCACACTAAAGTTGCTTTTCCCTGTAAAATTATTGTCAAACCATCTCTTGATACGACTTCGATGAAGTGAAAATTTTCCCTTAGCTTTAAAGCTTTCTTCCTACAACTTATGAATATTTTTCATCCTACACTAAACTAACAGACATGGCTTTCCCTGGGATTCTTGTGATAGGTGGAGAGCAGGGAAGTAGACATTTGGCGGGAGGATGGATTCTTTTCTGTACACTAGGAAGTAAGGGGAGGTTCTCAGGGAAGATTTTGGTGTGACTTGGTCAGCCCATAAGGCATTCACCAAAGTAGAGTGCTACTTTCATTGTTCAGATAATATCATTTTTTGATTATGTGAATAAGGTTCTTGTTCATGGATTTAGCAAGAACATTCCCCTGTGGATAATAATTAGTTGAATGTTTCAATATGATGCCATTTTCCAATGCAAAATGATACTCTTAACGATGAAAAGTATGTTGCATTGTCGAAAACAGGTGAAGTAGGAATATCAAACCTGGAAATGATTTTTTATTGCAGAAAGCTTATGACTTCCTAGTCATTCACCTGTTTCAGTGGAATTTCTGTTGTCCACTACATGAAGCAATTAGTGGAATTTAAGATGTAGGGGTGCTACTTTGATGAATGTAGGAAAACGTCCCCAAAGATGTCCAAGCCCCACTGTTAAGAAAGGTTCTTCCACTGCGATGGGCTGTAGTGGGGTAGCTAAATTCTTGTTTCTCCCAGCACACTTTTGACAAGCCAGACACTTGTCGACGTAAGCATGAGCATCTTTGAATAATGTGGGATAGTAAAAGTCAACTTGCATAACCTTATGTGCTATATTGGTGACTGCAAAGTTTCCCCTGGTTGGTCCATCATGGAGATCATGCAATACCTTTTCTGAATCATGCTCCTCCAAAAACATGAGCATTACTCCAACGTTGTGCTTTTTGAATAGCACCCCATGCACCAATTGATACGATAATGATTTAAGCCGGAGTGCCCTCTTCTCTCATGTATAAAATTGTGAAGGAACTATCCCATGCTCAAGGTATTGGCACACATCTGCGTACCAAGAGTTTATGTTTGTAGTGGAGGAGGCTCGTTCAACGTTATACATCTCAATTTCTTTCTCCCATCCTGAAAGCTCTTCTTCTTCCTCTTTCGCATTTACTACTTCTACTGCTAATTGGAAAAGACCATGGCCCTTGATTGTTTGAAATGGCTTGCTTTATAGATCATACTCGTGCAACCCAGTCATCGAGTTCACTCTCCTTTCACCTAGGCCTTGTTGAAGAAGCAATGATCTTACTGCCTAGTGCGTGACAAAGATAACACAACGATTCTTTAATAGATAGGGCCTAAAATTATTTACCGCCTTGTACAATCCATAAACATGTTTTTCCATGGTGTGGTAGTTAAGCTCTAGTCCTTGTAGAATTGTTCTCATGAAGGAGATAGGCCACTCATTTTTCAATTCATCCTTCTAAGTGAGTACAACAAGAAGAGAGGTATCAGAGGAAAACATGTAGAGCAAGAAATATTTATTGAAGTGTGGGCTGTAGAATGGGGGTGCTTCTAATATAGTCTTCTTAATATGTGAAAACACGTCCTTTTCCATTTTATCCCATTTCTAGACTGCATTTTTCTTCCCCATCTCCTGTATTGGTTTCATGATCTAGGCATAGTTAGAGATGAACTTGTGGAGGAAATTGATCTTCCCCAAGAAATACTGCATGGCTTTCTTATTCACTGGGAATGAAATCTTCTTGTTTGTCTTGGCTATCTGGGTCTACCGTCAACCCACTCTTAGCGATGATTTGGCCCAAGAGATTACCCTCGGACACTGCAAACATAATTTTATTGGGATTTAAGGATATATGGTACTTGTGACATCGCTCAAAAATCTTCTTTAAGTGACATATGTGGTCTGACCTCTATTTGGAGAACAACATTACATCGTCAAGATGGACCAGTATGCTATGGCCAATGAGTTCACAAAAAGCAATGTCCATAACACGTTGGAAAGTTGTACCAACATATACGATTCCAAACAACATTATTATGAATGTGAACGCACCCCACATCATTTTGAATGTATTCTTGAGTCTATCAGGATCTACAACCAGAACTTGGTTTTATCCTGAATATTCATCTAACAAAGTAAACATTTCAAACCCTCATATTGTTCATCTGGTGCATGGTTGAGATTTCAAAAATCTATGGACAAGAGGGTTTCCCCAGAATTCTTCCTTAGCAAGACTAAATGTTACACTCACGTTGAGTCCCACACTCGGTATATGATCTGAGCATCCAATAATTTTCTCAAATCTTTTTGAATAAGAGGCTCAAGTGTTGGATGTACTTTCCTTGGCTTCTATTGGAATTTCTTGGCCCCTTCCTTAATCGATATCATATGTTGGATGATTCACCTGTCAAATGTCTTGATTTCATTATACATCCATGAAAAGACATCACAATATTGCTTGAATAAGTGGAAGAAGGCCTACCGCTCTTGTGGTGCAACAAGTACTGAGATTAAAATATTTGAGATCCTTATCTATTCCCAAGTTAATATGCTCTTTTGGAAACATGGAACTATGAGTTTTGGCATTGACAGGTCCCTAGAAGTGATTCTGTCGTTCGTACAACTTTTCCAATGATACCACACCCTTGTGGGTGAGGTTTCCTTTACTTGCATTTGCTGCATCCTGCAAAGCTTTTTGGTGCTCATCCTCATTGATCATTGCGTCATTCAATATGTCAATGTTTTCCATGAAAAATAATATATGGTGATCATCATAAAAAACACGTAAATTAGTTATATTATCGGGAAAAAAATGATTATAAATAATTTTAACAAAAAAACCATCCCTCCATGGTGAAAACCTAGTAACAATGTTTGGTAATGTAGTTGCGTCTTTGTTATGTAGGTTTTAACTCCGTATAGAAATTACTTGCATACGAATTCTAAGAACATAAAACAAACAATGCGAGAGAATAACACATAAAACAAATATACACAGAGATTTTCCCCTGGATCCCAAAATCAGGACTACCATCTTGATTTTTCATTATGTTTCTTTCAATGTTACATTACATATATATACATGCCAAAGTATCCAATACCATGGACCGAAAACTATCGCACCCAAAACCATGTGCAAAAACCATGCACAAAACCCCCTGTGAACCACCTGCTACACAATCAGTGGAACGGGGGGAGGGAGACTAAGCCCTCAGTTGACTAAGGGGGCTAGTTTTGTAAAGAATATAACACAACCCAACATTCTCCCACTTGTTCTTTTCTTTCCACAGGGGGCCACAGGAGATCTTGGTCATTTATCCAGCCTTGCAACACCCATTATTTCTCTACACCAAGAGAAACCTCACATATTTTTTCAATGCATCTGCAGTATTCTTCAAAGTGTCCACCTTTACTAGCAACACCTTTTTTCCTTCTATCATATCCCTCAAAAAGTGATACTGAATAGCAATGTGCTTTGTCTTTGAATGGTAAGTAGGGTTCTTTGCCAAGAAAATTGCACTTTGGCTGTCACAATCTATCCTTATAGCTCCCTGTACTAACCTCATACTTGAACATAATCTTTGCAGCAAAATTGCTTCCTTGTTTGCATGAGTGGATGCTGTGTATTCTGTCGCTATAATTGATAGTGCCACTACAGATTGTTTCTTACTCATCCAACTAACTGCACCTCCAAATAGATTAAACACATACCCACTTGTAGATCTTATCTCATCCAGATCATCAGCCTAGTTTGCATCAACAAAGCCACAAATATCCAAAACTCTGTCTAATCTTGGTCTTCCTTGGTAGCACAAACCATAATCACTAGTGCCATGCAAATACCTAAAAACCCGCTTCACTGTTGTCCAATTCTCCTTCCCTTGTTTTGACATAAGCCTGCTTAATACTCCCACTACATGTGCAATGTCTGGTCTAGTATAGACCATCACATACATCAGGCTACCAACTGCACTTGCATATGGAAAACGAGACATGTCCTCTTCCTCTTCTTGTGTCTTGGAACACTCTTTAGCAGATAACTTTACACCTACAAGAATAGGAACCTTCACCGGTTTACTATCCTGCATATTAAACCTCTACAATATTGTCTTGACATACTTCATCTTGTTTAACCAGAGCTTCCTTTTTTCCCAATCTCTTTTAATTTCCATGCCCAAAATATAGTTTGTAGCACCAAGATATTTCATGTCGAATTTGGAGGACAATTGGGTCTTCAAATCCTAGATAATTTCTTTGTCATTTCCAACCAACAACATGTCATCCACATATAAGACCAAACAAATAACACGATCACCAATTAATTTAAAATACACATAGTGATCTGATTTTCTTCTACTGAAGCCAAGTCCCCATATAAATGTATCAAATTTCTAATACGACATCCTTGGTGACTTTTTTAGCCCATACAAAGACTTCTTTAACTTGCATACCATTTCTTTCTTACCCTTCACCGTAAAGCCTTCAGGTTGCTTCATGTAGATCTCCCCTTCCAGATCCCCATGGAGAAATGTTGTCTTCACATGCACCTATTCTACCTCGAATCAAAAGTAGCAGCAACACATAAAAGTAATCTAATAGAAGCTACCTTGGCAATAGGAGAAAAAAATCACCAAAATCAATTCCCGGCACCTGGGAATAACCTTTTTCTATCAACCAAGCTTTTTATTTCTCCACCTTTCCTTCTGCATTTGTCTTCTTCTTGAACACCCATTTTCTACCAATGGGTTTCCTTCCAGCCAGCAACTCCACTAGATCTCGAGCCTCATTTTTGTGCAAAGATGCCATTTCATCAACCATGGCCTTTTTCCAGAGTTTTCCATCCTTTGAATCTATTGCTTCCTTCACAGTTCTAGGATCATCATCAATAATAGATAAAGAAAAATTTGAAAATAAAGTAGATGGACTATAACTTTCTAGCTGCATTCTTTCTCGAACTGATCTTCTCACAACCAGATTTTGTGGCTCTTCATCTTTTGATTCTTCTTCTGTTGTAGAGTCTGATTCTTCCTCCTTTTGCTCTAACTCTATTTTCTCACGTTCCTTTGAAGGGAATTCATGTTTAATAACATTTTCACCTCTCTAAACACCATATATCGGTTGTACACAACCTTCCTTGTTACTGGGTTCCAAATCTTATAACCCTTTAAACCATCCTTAAACCCAATAAAGATGCACTTTTTAGATTTACTATCCAACTTTGTTCTTTTCTCCTTTGGAACATGTACATATGCATCATATCAAAATACCCTCAGATGTGAAAGAGATGGTTTCCTACCAGTCGATAACTCTTTTGGAGTCTTATCCTCCAATGCTGATGAAGGTGATCTGTTGACCAGGTAACATTCTGTCTCCACCGTCTCTACCCAGAATTCATGTCCTAACCCGACACCACTGAGCATGCTTCTTTCCTTTTCCATCAATGTCTTATTAATTGTTTTTGCAACTACATTTTTCTCAGGTGTGTATGGAGCAGTCTTCTGTTGTGCTATACCACAATTCTTATAGAATTATTCAAATTCCTTGCTGTAAAACTCTTCACCGTTATCTGTCCTCAACACCTTTATCTTCTTCTCTATCTGGTTTTCCACCAGAGCCTTAAATTCTTTAAACCTGTCAAAGACTTAAGATTTCTTTATGAGGAAATATATCCATATATTCCTTGAGAAGTCATTTATAAATGATACATAGTACGCAGACTTACCCGGTGATGGAACCTTCACAAGTCCAAACATATCACTGTGCACAAGCTCTAATATCTATTTCACCCTTTTACCATCAGAGGGGAAACTCACCCAATTTTTCTTCCCATACACACAATTTTCGGAGAAATCAAAATCTAGAGAGCTATTACTCATACATTCTACCATATCTTTACCATGAAGTATTTGAAGGCCCTTCTCTCCAATATGTCCAAGCCTTTAATGCCATAACATGGTCTTCTCTCCAGAGACCACTAGATTTTCTACTCCCCTTTCAGGAACAATAGAACTGTTGCACCCATCAACAATAATGCTACCTTGTAGCTTGTCCAGAGTTCCAATCCGAACTCCCCACATCAATACCAGTGCTCCCCGAACCATCTTGCAGGTATCTTTCTCGAACACTGTTTTTACACATGCATCATCAAGCTTGCTTATAGAAATTAGATTTCTGGCCAATGCAGGAATATGAAAAACACCCAAAGTGTTCTAACCCTTCCACCTTGCAACTTCAACTTTACTTTTCTGTGACCAACGATTCTAGCCTTCCTATCATCCCTCAAGAAGACATCACCACCCTCATATTTCTCATACTCGTAGAACCACTCTCTATGGGGACTGAAGTGAAAGGATTCACCTGAGTCAATCAACCATGCCTCATGATCTACAAGTGTACTTGAAGAAGCCAAGTACACATCCTCACCTTCATCTTAGGTGGTTTTCACCTCTGCAGAAGGAGCATCATCATATCCCTTTCCTTCATCATGAGCTTTAGATTTACAGTCCCTTTTGTAGTGCCCTTCCTTTTTGCATTTCCAGCAAACCACCTTTACAGTTTTCCTGGAGATTTATATCTCCCTCTAGATTTAGATCTCCCACTCGATGAATTATTTTTGTTTCTAATCTAGGACCATCCTCGTACAGACAAGGCATCACCATTCTGGCTCTCCATATTTTTCTGTCTCATCTCCTTCATCAGCAAGGATGAGACTATTTCATCAAACTGCAAGGAAAATGCATTGCTACCTATTGCAATAACGAGACTATCGCACAAATCTGGTAGAGAACACAACAAACTCATGCACTTATATTCATCTGAAATTTTAATATCAATAGATAATAATTGACTTACCACAGTATCAAATACATTCAGATGCTCTGTCATCGAGTCTCCATCTTTCATCCTCAGGTTATGTTAACACTCAGGTTGTTCCCTGCTTCCTAAAGGGAATACGGCCGAGGTAACCACTGACCAATCTTTTAGCTACAGGTCCTAGCCTACCTGTAACCAGAGAGGGCTCTCTCTTTATAATTTAGCTTTGTTGGTGGATAATTTTAGGCTAGTTATGGTGTGCTATTTTGTTTGAGTTTGGTGGATTCGTGAATTCAAACAGAGCTGAGATATAGATCATAGAACAGTTTGGTCCATTGGGCAATGGAGTCGAGGTAGTGTGCTGCTGAAGAATGTTTATGAAGGCAGAGTGTTGCTGCAGAGCCAGATAGGCACCTGTGGAACAATTTCTTAGATTTATGAAATGAAGTTATGGAATTAGTGACTGAAAGGCAATTAAGAATCTTTCACTATGCTAACAAAGGAAAAATGAAAGTATTGCTTAAGAGTAGTTAAGAATTCTTAAACAATATTCACAATGATAGAATTAGTTTAGACATGAGCAATTAAGAATTCATATCCATGGCTAATCCAGAAGAAAACATATTTAGAAATAGAGATTGAGCATAGGGTGTTCAAACAAATCCTAGGCTATTCTTTTTCTCTATTGACTATGATCATGAAAACATATGAATTATGGAATACACAGAAAAACACATACACAGTTCAGAATAAATTATTGTTCCAGCAAATGACACAGGAATTCTGTAGCACAATAGAGCCATTCATTTCCACCTTCAGACAGCATAGGAACCAGGAACTCCACCAACAATTTGTATTATCAAAATGTCTCAAGTATACAATAGAGCTCTTCAGAAAGAGTTTTCACTACAACCGACCCTCAATACGTTCTTTGAGGGGATATATATACAAAATAGGATACAAAATATCTTAATAGTGAGTTATTGTGCAATAAATTGCACCACCAACTCTCTTACAAAAAGTAAATGAAGGAAATAACTACAGCATTTAATGTTGAGATGGAAGCTATCTTTCTGTCAGACAACTTTTGACTTTATGGCTCAGGAAAGTTGGGTGTAGTTGTGCCTTTAATTATGCGTTAATTGAGCCTGTTGTCTGAGTGCTTTGGTGAGTCACTGTATGGATGCTTCCTGTTATACCTGAGTGCTGATCTGTCTGCTGACCTGTACTATGACTGAGCTCTGATTTTTCACAAAAAGAAAATAAAATAGTGGCATCACCTGGGCAGAATTTCCAGCATTTCCTGCCACCAATCAACTGGAGGTAGCTGATGTCTCCTTATCTTCACCAGGGTTTCATCTGCTTCTGTATATCTGTAGAAGTTTTGAGGCACTTCAAATAGATGTTTTATCTCATGCTCAATAAAAAATAGATTTTCCAGTTTGTCATACAGAGACTATCTAGAGGGAGGCCATGTTTCTTCTGTGGAGCTACTGGATGCTGTTATTTGATTTTCAACATAATTTTTTATCCTTGTGATATACTGATTGTATGACAGTAGCTGTCCTGTGCCAGTCACTAGGCTTGGCAGTCCTTTATCTTGTAACACTGTCGTTTTTGCCCTAAATTCATCAATTTCTACCTTCATTTCCTGACATTTTCTTTCCAGAGTTTGAGTGAAGTTCCTCAAGGTCAGCACTTTCTTAGATGTCGGGATGGTGTCTGTTTTGCTGTATATCTCTAGAGCTGCCAATTCCTCCCTAGTGCAGCTATTGAGGAAATGTATCATCTTATTGGCTTGCTCAGGCATGATTCCTAGTGGTGTTCTGGCTCTTTGTATTTCAACATGAGCCATGCCTATTAGTTCAACCTGCTCATGTATGGCCTGGATTGACCTCCATTGGTCCTGTATTGATTGGCCAATTTTGGCACAAATTATCTTCTTGATTTCAGCTAAGGTCTTGCCTAGAAGCAATTCCTTTTCCAAAGTTTTTACTTTGGCCTTTAAGGCCTTTATTTCTCTTTTCTTTTCTGCCACTGTCATCTTGTACTTATCATAGCTGGTCTCTAGCTTGGCCAGTCTATCCTTGGCTTCATTTATTTATGTCACTTGAGTTTCAAGCTCTTTGACAGCTTTCATCAAGTCCTCCATACTCATGCTCGATTCTGCTGCTGTTTTTGCTTCTGCTGTTGCTCCTATTGCTGATGTAGCTGTGGTTGGTGCTGGAATGGCAGGAGGGGCTGTTGCTTCTTGTGTAGGAGGGGCAGGTCCAAGAGTTGTAGATGTTTGAGGGGGCTGGGAGGTTGACTCCCTTTGCTTGTCCTGCAATGCCTTCTCTAATTCTGCTTCCATTTGAAATATTCTTTGATTCATCATCAGAAGCAGATCCATGGCATCATCTACTTGCTTTTGTTGTGCAAGTTCTGCTGTTTGAGGGTGAATGGTTGGAGGCAATTTTTCCTGTTTTCTTCGTGCAACAATGTCATCCTATTTTTTCTTCGTAAGGGCCCTAACACCCTTTGGATCCTTTGGGTCATGTCCCAGATCAATGATTATGTCTTCCAAAGTCTTTATTCTGTTGTCTTTAGCAGAGGAAGATAGCCTTTCCAAATCAAGTTGTGTATTTGTGTTCTTTAGTGCTTATTTTAACTGATCGGCCAACATGGCCCTGTCTGCAAGTGTGGCATACACCATTTCCCCAGTCTGTTTGTGCAGCTCTATCTGATCCATGGGGTGTATGTCTTTAGAAAAGACCTCCAAGTTTGTTCTTAAGTAATCTGCAGAG
>APFE031421955.1:12129-29811 GCA_000404065.3 Pinus taeda | reverse complement strand
GGTTTTGTTATTTGAATCATCCAAGAATTGTTCATTTATGTAATGTAAAGGAGGTTGCCCCCTTGAAGAGGCTGAATTCTAAGGCGTTGATCTATCTTTTCTATCTTTCTTGAAGTTGTTTTCATAACAAAGGCTTTTTGGACATCTGGAGAAATAAATGATTTCGATGTGGGAAGCTATAGCGAACATAATTGTGCAATTACGCCTCGTTTTTCTTTCTTTAGAATCTTTTTCTTTCTATTAGAGTTGATTATCTTTCCTAGTTTCCTTACAATACCCCTTAATTCAACTTCCTTTCCTTTCGAAGACAATTTGATGAAAATTTCTTGAAAGTTAAAAGCTATTGTACCCAGAGATTGTAGCCATTGGACTCCTAGTACAACATCATCACTACCCATTGGACTCCTAGTACAACATCAGCACCACCCTTTGGAATGGAAATCATTAGGCTATTCAATACATACTCTCCCATGGATATCTAGATATTATGGAACTTTCCAGTGAAATTTATGGTTCTTCCACTTGTAACCATGACTTGACACTCTGGTACTGGATATAGGAAGCAATTCAATTCCTTGTCTATCTTATAATGAATAAAATTATAGCTACTACCTGAATCGATAAACACTATCACCTTTTTCTTCTTGATATGTCCTTCTATCTTGATAGTTTGAGGAGTTGTAATTTTGGGAAATGCATTACAATATATGGTGGAATTCATTTCTTCCTTCTCTAACGTTTTTTCCTGATGCATATACTCTTCTTTTGATGTTTCTTGTTCCTTTTCTTCCTCCTGTTTACAATTTATGTACAATAATTTCTTCTCAGCACACTTATGACATTTAGTGTATTTTATATCACAACTATAACAAAGCCTTTTTTCTCTTTTTTCTTCCATTTCTTATGGTGTCAACCTTGCAGGTTATGGAAGACTAGGGGCAACAACATTTCCATCTTTATAGTTGTGAGTGGTAGGCTTCCTTGTTGCCATAATTTTGCTTTCTATTTTTCCTGCCAACCTGAATGCCTTCTCCAGTGAATCAAGTTCCCAAAGGGGGACCTCATGTTGGATGTTATCCTTTAAAGTACCTATGAACACATCAATCCTATGCTGCTATGGAATATATTTTACCCTTATATTCAATTTTTGTAAGTCCTCAATGTGCTCCATCATTGAACCCCTTTGTTTGAGATTTATCATTTGGCTAAAAAAGGTGTTTCTTTTTGTATCCTCATAATGTGTTATCATTTCTTTTGTAAAAATTTCCCATGTGATAATTTTATTATGAGAGAAAATCCATCGATACCATACAAACTGATTTGATTCCAAATATAAATTTTCAATGCATGCCTTTTGTGTTTTTTGCACATTATGGAGATCAAAATATTTCTCCATCTATAGTATCCATGTTATGGGATCCTTGCCATCAACCTTCCTCATATCGATCTTTGGAACATGGTGGATCTTCAATCCAATGTTAGAGTCTATGAAATCATGATTAAAATTTATTTTTTTCTCATCATGAGTTTCCTTTACTACACCTTTCGCCATTAGTAAGCATTTCTTATAGAAACTTTGTCAAATCTGTCTTCAAAGCTTTCATGTTTCCTTTTAGCTTTTGTTCTATACCATCCATCTTAGCTTCCATGCCTTTCTTAGAAAAATCCATTTTAGCATCCATGCATTTCTTTAAACCATCCATCTTAGCTTCCACGCCATCGATCTTATCTTCCAAGCCTTTCTTTAAACCATCCATCTTAACTTCTGTTACTTTTTGTGAGATTGAATTTTGTTGCACTTTCTCTCGTAATTTTGATATATCATGTTACATTTCTCCTTGTTCTTTATTTGGTGCATCAATTAATTATAATTATGGTTCACTATGCCCTTTGAATTCCTTCAAACTAATTTTTCAAACCAAACTTATGCATAATTTAAAAAAAAAAACTACACACATTTTTCTGCATTGTAGGAGATCGATATCGAATCTATTGTATCTCTGTAATTGTTGATCTCCAAAGTCGAAATTACATTTTTTGGTATCCCTCTGAGTCCTCTTTCCAACCCCAGAATTCTGATGAAGATTGGAGTCTCCAAGGAAGATTTATGCCAAATCTCCCACAATGACCTCATTATAAACTAGTTCAATAGAACTAATTTGTACAAAGTTCCACATGTCACTATTTCAACCTTAGGATCTAGAAACGATAAGCAGAAAACTACAGGCCTTCTTATATCGATAACGTCTTACAAAATTTCAATCTGATGCTCAGATAGAAAGTTATGACAATTTTACCAAGTTCACCTATTTGGGATTTAATTCATAGCCTGCAAAACCCTAAATGTCTTGGACCGTATCTCCGAATATATAGTGAAACAAGATCTGAAATTTGGGTCTAAGCTTCATCAAGATCTAGGCTCAAATGGGTTTTACGTTCAGTGTCTGAACATTCATAGAAAAAACATTATAGAAAAAATTCCATGATGGCCTATTTGAGATGGAATTCTGGAGCTTGCAAAAACCCTAACTTCCTCAGATCATATCTCCAAAAATATAGTGAGGCTAGATATGAAATTTGGACCCGAGGCTCAAAATGATTTCAGTGCAAACAATTTATTTTTTTTATCATTTGAAACTTCATACAAAAAAAGTTAAAGCGAAAATTCCATTGTGACCTTTTTGGAGTAGCCAAGCCCTAGAATCCAAAGGCTCTAATACCAATTGTTATGAAACCATCTCACAAGAAGATAGAAAATATAGATCAATGACTTCGAAATCAGCCTCTTTGAGGGGGAAACCTACTCTTCATTAAATAAATGAGCAGTTCCTTGATGATACAAATGACAAGACACCTTTTCTATATATAGGAGTCTAAGGGGTCCCAATAATTTCAGAGCCTACATAACAATAATATTGTAGGGGCACAACAATACCAATAGTTGACTTCTATGGGGCATAATAATAACAAAATGGGGACTAGATGAGAACAATAATACAATAAGGGGTTGCACTAATAAAAATAAGGGGTTACATTAGTAGTATAGGGACCTAACATATGTTGTTTGTCATAAAAAATGTGTAAATTAGTGATATTATCGGGGAAGACATGCTTATAAATAATTTTAGCAAAAAAATCATCCCTTAAAGGAGACAACCTAGTAATAGTGTTTGGTAATTCATCCGCGGTTGTGTTACTCTTTCTTGGAACAAAAATAATGTTAAAAGGTTGGAAATGTGAAATAATATGCCATACTGCTTGTTGATAACTTGTAGGATGAGGTGAGACACAATGTATAGTGTTACATACCTGTTGCATCACAATTTCTGAGTCACCTACTAGTTTTAGGATGGAAAAATTGAGGTCAATGGCCTTTTGCAAGCCCAATATGAGTGATTCACACTCTACAATGTTGTTCATGCACTCAAATTCCAAGCGTCTAGAGATCAAATGTTCTCTCTATAGCGGGTCGAAGTACATAGTCCAAAAATCATATGTATAGGGACTAAGAAAAACACTACTACTACAACTACTACTAATTGTACAAAGTTCATTATTGCCAATTCGACAAGGAATGAGATCCAACTATGTATTTGATGGATTTGGGGATGGTTGAGTAAGATAAAAACCCAGTTGAGATTCAAGGAAGAAATTGCTGAAAAGTAATTCCATGAAAGCCAATGGTTCATTATGCCCATTCAATGGAGTGACAATGTGTTTCATATATCTCTTTGATTCTACTCAGATATGATTATTTATTCCCCATATATGGAAGCCATAAGTGCAACGAGTCTATGGAAAAATATCGTTGTAGCTTCCTAGACTAGTATCTGCTCAACAATACTATGTATGCTTCTAGAATGTCCACAATCACTATGTTGATACATTTGTGAACTCGTCCATCTTATGATAAGAGGATGATGACATCTTTGAGTTCACCAATTGTCTGGACATGAGTCCTATACAGTTTAATAATCTGTGCATCTATTTTTTTCCATTTAGCATTGATTTTCTTGGCAACAGATAATGACATTACGTTCATCGATGCACCATAATCAACCAAGAAATTGTGTACACTGAAATTGAAAATTTCGATAGTTAACAAGAAAGGTGGGTAGAGTCTGTTTGCATCCATCATAAGTGCATTGAGTATATATTTGGGAGATCCAGGAGACTTACCATATACCTTGTCTGAAGAGGTAGTGTTACTTGTGGAGGTTTTCCCAAGTGCTTGTAGAAGGATGTCCTGCTGGCTTATGATATTTGTTCATTAAAACATTGAGATATTTGCAAAAACCTTCTTGATGTCATCAACAATGTTATAATCCATAGAAGGATGATTGGATGAGGTGTCTGGGGATGTAACTTGGTTTGTGGTTTTCAGAGTGATGGTTTTATCCTTACTGTTGTCGATTTTTTTTTTCATTGAGGCTACTTTTCCATACCTTATCTGAGTGTTATATGTTGACTTAGCTGGTGTGTTGATATTCCTTAGTAGATTCTCTTTGAATTTCTACTTTGGAAACTCGATTGTGGTTGCAGGCCCTTGGCTTCTCAAGTTGTACCGGTTGTTCTACTTCTGGGTTAGACTGTCACTCAGATGCTACTTATCGGAAGAACCCTTCTGGGTTATGAGTATACAGTTAAACATATTCACTACATGCTTGACACTTAGAGTTTCATTAGCTACAGTAGCTTCTTATTCTTCAGTAGGATCAGTCTTCTCTTCAACCATTACTTAATCAACAAGCTACATAGTAACCATGCTCATTGGGATGTGTCCACTATGGGCACGTATTCTCTGAATGATGTGCTTGATGAAATATGCAATATTGATATGTACCCATCTTCTCAGTGTTCAATACGACATTGGAGCCATGTGCAGAATTTGTCGGTTGATTTCTACTACTCCTAGAAGCTCTAGTCCTTCTAAATAGGTTAAATATAGGATGCTTTCTACTCGCGGTGGTCTCTCTTGACCTTTGTTATAGCTATACCATTTCATTTGTCAGAGACTTGACAAGATGGGTCAAACTTTCTCCATCATATGGTTCTTTCTCTTTAGCCTTGCTTATAGAGGATAAAAATGAAGCAAGGGATGAATGGATACGAGTTTTTCAGGCATGCTACAAATGACCAAATGGATACAAGTTCGTCTCAAATGGGTTTTTTTTTTTGCTTCTGAAACATCACAGATAAAAAGTTATAGCGAAACTTCCACGATCACCTATTTGGAGCAGTGAAACCCTAGAATCCAAAGCTCTGATACCAAATGTTATGAAACCAACTCACAAAAAGATAGAAAAGTTACATCACCACCTTAGAATTCAGCCTCTTCGAGGGGGCAACCTCCTTTACATTACACAAATGAACAATTCTTGGATGATACAAATGACAAGACCTCTTTTCTATATATAGGAGTCTAAGGGGTCATAATATAATTAGAGTCGACATAGCAATAATAATGTAAGGGCACAATAATAACAATAGTGGGCTTCTATGGGGCACAATAATAACAATATGGGGATTGCATGGGTACAACAATATAACAAGGGGTTTGTACTAATAACAATAAGGGGTTAAACTAGTAGTATAGGGGCCTAACACTATATATAGGAGTGTAAGGGATCCCAATACAATCAAAGCCTACCTAACAATAATATTGTAGGGGCACAACAATAACAATAGTGGCCTTCTATGGGGCATAATATTAACAACAAGGGGACTATATGGGCACAATAATACAATAAAGGGGTTGCACTAATAAAAATAAGGGGTTACATTAGTAGTATAGGAACCTAAGATATGTTTGTCATCATAAAAAACGTGCAAATTAGTGATATTATCAGGGACGAAATGCTTATAAATAATTTTAATAGGAAAAACATCCCTCCAAGGTGATAACATAGTAACAATGTTTGGTAATGCATCTGTGGTTGTGTTACGCTTTCTTGGAACAAAAATAATGTTAAAAGGTTGGAAATGTGAAATAAGATGCCATAACTCTTGTTGATAATTTCTAAGATGAGGCAAGACATAATGTATAGTGTTACATACCTTTCACATCACAATTGTTAAGTCACCTACCAGTTTTAGGATGGAAACATTGAGGTCAATGGCCTTTTGCAAGCCCAATATGAGTGCTTCATACTCTGCAGCATTGTTCGTGCACTCAAATTCCAAGTGTCTAGAGATCAAATGTTCTCTCTACAGTGAGTTAAAGTACATAGTCCAAAAATAATATGTATAGGGACTAGGAACTACACTAGTACTACTACAACTAGTACTAATTCAACAAAATTCATTATCACCAATTGGACAAGGAAGGAGATCCAACTATGTATCTAGTGGATCTGGGGATGGTTGTGCAAGATAACACCCCAGTTGTGTTTCATGGGTGAAATTGCCAAAAAGTAATTCGATGAAAGCCATTGGTTCTTTATGACCATTCAAGGGAGTGACAGTGTGTTTAATGTATCTCTCTGATTCTGCCGGGATATGACTATTTATGCCCCTATATAGAAGCCATAAGTGCAACCAGTCTATGGAAAAGTACCCTTGTAGCTTGCTAGTAGTATCTGCTCAACAATACTCGGTATGCTTCTAGAATGTCCACAGTCACTATGTTGATACATTGGTGAACTCATCCATCAGATGAAAAGAGGATGAAGACATCTTGAATTCACCAATTGCCTGGACATGAGTCCTATACAATTCAATAATTTGTGCATCTATTTTGTCCCATTTAGCATTGATTTTCTTGGAAACATATAATGGCATTACGTTCATCGATGCACCATAATAAACCAAGAAATTGTGTACATTGAAGTTGAAAATTTTTATAGTTAACAAGAAAGGTGGGAGGAGTCCGTTTCCATCCATCGTAAGTGCATCGAGTATAGACTTGGAAGATCCAGGAGACTTATCAGATACCTTGTCTAAAGAGGTAGTGTTACTTGTGGAGGTTTTCCCAAGTGCTTGTACAAGGATGTCTTTCTGGCTCGTGATCTTTTTTTTTTCAAACATTGAGATATTTGCAAAAAAAATCTTAATTTCATCAACAATATTATAATCCACAGCAGGAAGACTGGCCGAGGTGTCTGGGGATGTAACTTGGTTTATGGTTTTCAGAGTGATGGTTTTGTCCTTACTATTTTCGAAAACAATTTTCATTGAGGCTACTTTCCCATACTTTCTCTGAGTGTTATGCACTGAGTTAGCCAGTGAGTTGATCTTCCTTAGAAAATTATCTTCGATTTCTACTTTGGAAACTCAATTGTGGTGGCAAGCCCTTGACTGCTCAAGTTGTACTGGTTATTCTACTTCTGGGTCGAACCGTCATTTAGAGGATGCTTATCGGAAGTATCCTTCTAGGCTATGAGTATGTAGTTAATCATGTTCACTGCATGCTCGACACTTGGAGTTTCATAGGTTGCAGTAGCTACTTAGATTTCTTTAGTAGGATCAGTCTTCTCTTCAACCATTACTTAATCAACAAGCTACGTAGAAACCATGCTCATGGAATGGTTCCACTGTGGACACATCTTCTATGAGTGATGTGCTTGATGAAATATGAAATATTGATATGTGCCCATCTTCTCAATGTTCAATACAACATTGGAACCATGCGCAAAATTTGTTGGTTAATTTCTACTACTCCTAGAAGTTGCAGTCTTTCTAAATAGGTTAAATATAGGATGCTTCTACTCGCAGTCATCTCGCGTGGCCTTTGTTATAGCTATGCCATTTTATTAGTCAAATACTTGACAGGACGGGACAAGCTTTCTTGATCATATGCTTCTTTCTCTTTAGCCTTACTCATAGAGACTGAGACCTCTTACCTGCGTCGTTGGAGTCTTTTGTTGGTTTGTCATCTAAGATGACTTCGATAGCACGTAATTCCTTCTTGACAATGCTAGCTTCTTCATAATTGTCTGTCAATGTTTGTGTCAGAGTTCACTTCACAAACTGTGCAAAGCTTGATCACACTGTAGAGGTGTAGTAATATATGCTGATGGAGTCATGATTTTTCATGTCCTTGGAAAAATTTTTCAAGATGTAATTGAACCTTTGGCTGAAATGTTTTACTTTTTCCTTTTTCTCCATCTTAATATTATTGAACTCTTTTAATAACATGGTGGTGTTCTTATCATCATCAAAATTTTCAAGAAAAATATTCTTAAACCCCCTCCAATTTTGGATGGAGTTTAGAGGAAGGTTGTGATACCATACAATTGCTCTACTATCTAAGGTACATGAGAAAAGCCTACATGCAAAATCATCATAACATACCTCAAGTGTTTGCAGATGTAGGTAAAAGTTGTCCAGATGATCTTCAACCTTCACTACCTTATCAGGGTCATAGTTCATTAAGATCTTCTTTGAATGCCTTGGCATCTTGTGTAGCACACCCGAAAGTCCTAGTGAGCCCTGAGTCATCTAGTCCATATTCTGGTCTACCATGTTTTCCTCTTTGCTATCCTCCTCTTCTTTATCAGAGTTTGGTGGCTCTTCTTCCTCTTCTTGTTCTCCACCTGTCTCGTTGAAATTTGTGCGTGAGAGCAAAATGTTGCCTCTCTCACCACGTTGAAAGAGGGGAGGCTCTTCTTGTCTTTCATAGAGTACTAACTCTTCAATAGTGGAAAGAACCATGTCTTCTACAGTCGAAACTACTATTCCTGTCGAGGTGGTCTTGTTCATCTTTGGAGAATATGGAGTACTGATTACTCCTAGAATCATTCCAGTAACTTTTGAAAATTGATGGGTTATGGGATGGATGGCTCGAATCTGATCATACAAAATTTCTAATTCAGGCTTGGGCTGAGAAGAGTCACAAAATTTAGAAGCACGAGTAGGGGAGGTTCAATGAACATTTTTTTCTTGACCAGAATATGGAATGATGGGTTTATGATCCATAAAAGATTAGTGCCCCTGCATTTAGTGCCTGAAATTTTGACGGTATTGGACCTGCCAAAATTCACGAGATACCCCCACTATAAAGTCCAAATCATACATCACTCTATTTGGTGTAGGAGTCCCATATGTTTTAAAGTCTCAGTTTCCCAATCCTTAAATATTTTCCTTGGCTCTAGATATTAGCACAAGAGAGGGATGCAATGGTATCTTTGAAAAGAAAAGGAGGTGTTCCTGGTGAGTGTTCAGTTGCAACTATGTCAAATTTCTTCTACTGCAAAGGGAAGTGAAAAGTGAGTCTCTAAGTGAGAAGTAATAGTACCATTTAGGATGAGAAACACATGAACTAGAAGGATCCGTCTAACATCCATCAGAATAGTCCATAGGGGATGTGACAGTTGTTACAACCAATAATGAAGAAATATTTATCGAGTATCCCGCAGAATAGTCCACAAGGATGGGTCAAAAATAGCCACCACTAGAATACATTCTCAACGAGATGAGCACCTAAATACTCGAAATAGTTCCACAATCTAAGAACATATGAAAGAAAACATGAAATACAAACATTTGTAGAATAGTATTACAAACATTCATAGTTCATGCATGAATAATGTACTGGCATTAAAGGATTCTATTGTTAAGAAAAAGTTCCAAGATACTTGCTTACAATGTAAATCACTAGCCCCAATAGTGCGACATTGGAGTTACTCCTTTCTCCTCAAGGAACTAGCTGATCTCTCTAGTGCCTTGTGGGAGGAGCCAAGGTGAAACATATGTTTCTCATACAATGAGGGAGTATATATAACCAAGGTTGACTCTTTGACTACCCTCATAACTGTTTGACTTCTTATGATTCTTCAACTTACATGAATCTTCACATCCCATGTGTGTGCTTTGGACTTCCAGTTTACAATACATTCGAATACAAAAGACATGGTCCACAATATTGATGTGGCATATGATTACTCATGACATGACATGACAATGCTGACATGAACTTCTTGATGATGTGGCAACGTTAACTCACTGTTGTTGTTGAGTGTTGGATGTCTTCTTGGATATGCTTTCTCTTCACCTATACATGGCTTGGTGACATGAAGTCTTCAATGACCTCTTTGAGATGGAATTCTGGACCTTGCAAAAACCCTAACTTCTTCACATCATATCTCCGAAAATATAGTGAGACAATATTTGAAATTTGGAATCGAGGCTCATAATGATTTGAGTGCAAATGGGTTTTTGTTTTTTAGCTTCTGAAACTTCATAGTAAAAAACTAAAGCGAAAATTCCACCATGACCTATTTGGAGTAGCCAAACCCTAGAATCGAAAGGTTCTGATACCAATTGTTATGAAACCAACACACGAAAAGGTAGAAAAGATAGATCAATGACTTCAAAATCAGCCTCTTTGAGGGGGAAAACCTACTGTACATTACATAAATTCACAATTCTTGCATGATACAAATCACAAGACATCCTTTCTATATATAGAAGTCTAAGGGGTCCCAATACAAGGAGAGCCTACATAAAAATAATATTCTAGGGGCACAACAAGAACACTAGTGGGCTTCTATGGGGCATAATAAAAACAACATGGCGACTATATGGGCACAATAATACAATAAGGGGGTTTCATTAATAAAAATAAGGGGTTACATTAGTAGTATAGGAACCTAACATATGTTGGTCATCATTAAAAATGCGTAAATTAGTGATATTATCCAGGACGAAATGCTTATTAAGAATTTTAAAAGAAAAATTGTCCCTCAAAGATGACAACCTAGTAACATTGTTTGGTAATGCATTTGTGGTTTTGTTACGCTTTCTTGGAACAAAAATAATTTTAAAAGGTTGGAAATTTGAAATAAGATGCCATACCTATTGTTGATAACTTGTAAGATGAGGTGAGACACAATGTATAGTGTTTTTTTTTTTTCTACGCAAAGGCTAAGCTAATTTATATTAAAAAGGAGAAAAATATTTACAAGAGGGCGAGACCTCTGAGAGCGTCAATAGAATGTGCAGCTCTCTATCAACCTGACATCCAGAATGGCCTTGCCATTAAGGCTTGAGCCTCTTATAGTGAAGACATTACAAAAAATAAGGTTCATAACATAGGAGACAGAACATAGACTGTAATTCTTGAGTTCCACAATCTTTTAAACCGGCTTCCATGTCCAGGCTGGGGCGCTGAACTGCCCACAAAATCACTGTGCAACCACTACCAAAACTGCTACCCGAACTTATCCAACCTGTTGCAGCTAACCGAACAGAAACGAAATAGCAGAAGTCCCCACCCCGTTGAGAAAGCTCCGACAAGCATAACCACGTCCCGGACCAGACAAAATCACAAAACTCAACTATCGGAATATTAGGATTTTTCCAGCAGTTTGTCCACATACCTTCAAAAAACTCGCAGGGGTGACTCGTTCAATTGTCTTTGTCCGGCTGATAGTCTGTGAGCTTATCCAGAGGTACCCATGTTATCTCCATTCCCTCTGGAACGTCCTCCAGCCTCATTCCGGATGGCAGAATGGGATATAAGGTGTTGGCGTGCTGGAAATCAGGCAGCTTGGGCTCGCCATGAGTTGGAAGGGCAGAGGTCGTGGCCCCTGCCTGAGCCTGAGTGCTTCTTGACTGGTCTTGAGCCGTTACTGGCTCATTCAGGTCCAGAATGCCACCAATTTCCTTTCTGGCTTCCACTTGCTCCTCAGTTGGCGCTGGCGAGCTTTCCTCAACCAAATTGCTGGGGGAAGAAGGGACATAAGAATTGTCACCCCCTTGCCCACTTGGCGAAGAGATAGCAGAGCTGCCTGGCAACTGCTCCTCAGATGAATCCTCTACTCCATCTTCTTCCTCGAAAATAATAGTGACCAGAGCCGAGATTGCAGGTCTGTTGGTGCTACGCTGATAATGAAATCTCGTCGACTGAACTCGATTGCAAATTGATTGCCCTGAGTCCGCTGATCCAATGGAGGGAGGGGACGCTCGATTCAGGGGGGAAATATGCATGGGGCTGCGATTTCCCCGCCTTCCTGCTCCGCTTTGTTGGCCTCCTCGATGAGAGGATGCTCTATACCTTGGCGCCATTCCAATTAACCAGTGAGTCGAGGTGTAATTCAGCCCAGTTAAATCCCGAATCGCACACCAGGCAGGAAGCTTTGGATTGCCTCTTCTGCCGTGCCTTCTTGAGCTTTCTCCCTCACTAGCCAATACACTCAGGAGCAGGCAAACTAGAAACAGGGCTAATTTCCGGCTCGGCTCTCGGAATCTCTCTTCAACTAGCATCTGAACCGGCTCGCAGTCGAATAACTGCTCATACTGCTTCTCCATTTTGAAGTGTAATGGGTAGCTGTCCGGCAAGCGATTCATTGATGAGGGGCATTGAATGTTCATGCCTTCCGGCGGCAGGCGTTTAAGGGCGTTCATTGTTGATGCCTCGATTGAAGGAGAACCAGCTGCCCATCACACCCCCGCATGGCAAGCTAAAATATCATGTACTCGCATGACAAACACCCGCATCCGGGTGACACAATGTATAGTGTTACATACATGTCGCATCACAATTGCTGAGTCACCTACCAATTTTAGGAGTGAAACATTGAGGTAAATGTCCTTTTGCAAACCCAATTTGAATGCTTCGTACTCTACAGCGTTGTTCACACACTCTAATTCCAAGCATCTAGAAATCAAATGTTCTCTCTACTGCAGGTCGAAGTACATAGTCCAAAAATCATATGTATAGGGACTAGAAACTACACTAGTACTACTACAACTACTACTAATTGTACAAATTTCATTATCACCAATTGGACAAGGAGGGAGATCCAGCTATGTATCTAGTGGATTTGTGGATGGTTATGCAAGACCACCCAAGTTGAGTTTCAAGGAAGAAATTGCTGAAAAGTAATTCTGTGAAAGCCATTCGTTCATTATGCCCGTTCAAGGGAGTGACAATGTGTTTCATATATCTCTCTATTTCTACTTGAATATGATTATTTATGCCCCTATACTGAAGCCATAAGTGCAGCCAGTCTATGGAAAAGAACCCTTGTAGCTTGCTAGACTAGTATCTTCTCAACAATACTCCGTATGCTTATAGAATGTTCACAATCACAATTTTGTTACATTGGCGAACTCATCCATTGGATGATAAGAGGATGATGACATCTTTGAGTTCACCAATTTCCTGGAAATGAGACCTATACATTTCAATAATATGTGCATCTATTTTTTCCCATTTAGCATTGATTTTCTTGGCAACAAATAATGGCATTACGTTCATCGACGCACCATAATCAACAAAGCAATTATGTACATTGATATTGAAAATTTCGATAGTTAACAAGAAATGTGGGCAGAGTTTATTTTCATCCATCGTAAGTACATTGAGTATAGATTTGGGAGATCCAAGAGACTTATGAGATACCTTGTCTAAAGAGGTAGTGTTACTTGTGGAAGTTTTCGCAAGTGCTTGTAAAAGGATTTCCTACTAGCTCGTGATCTTTGTTCTTTCAAACATTGATATATTTTCACAAACCTTCTTCATGTTATCAAAATGTTATAATCCACAGCAGGAATAATGGCTAAGGTGTCTGGGGATGTAACTTGGTTTGCGGTTTTCAGAGTGATGGTTTTGTCCTTACTGTTATCGGAAACAATTTTCATTGACACTACTTTCCCATACCTTCTCTACGCGTTATGTACTAACTTAGCCAGTGGGTTGATCTTCCTTAGAATATTCTTTTTGAATTTCTACTTTGGAAACTTAATTGTGGTGGTAGGGCCTTGGATTCTCAATTTGTACTAGTTGTTCTACTTCTGGGTCGAGCCCTCACTCGGAGGCTGCTTATCAGAAGTACCCTTATGGGCTATGAGTATACAGTTAAACATGTTCACTGCATGCCCGACACTGGGAGTGTCATCGACTACAGTAGCTTCTTACTTTTCTTTAGTAGGATCGATCTTCTCTTCAACAATTACCTAATCAACAAGCTACATAGCAACCATGCTCATGGTATGGTTCCACTGTAGGCACGTCTTCTCTGAATGATGTGCTTGATGAAATATTAAATATTGATATGTGCTCATATTCTCAATGTTCAATAGGACATTGGAACCATGCACAAAATTTGTCGGTTGATTTCTACTGCTACAGAAGCTGTAGTCCTTCTAAACAGGTTTAATATAGGATGCTTACTACTCGCAGTGGTCTCCCTTGACCTTAGTTATAGCTATTCCATTTCATTAGTCAAATACTTGACAAGGCAGGTCAAGCTTTCTCAATCATATGTTTCTTTCTCTTTAGCCTCGCTCATAGAGGCTGAGAGCTCTTACTTGTGTCCTTGGAGTCTTTTGTTGGTTTGTCATCTAAGATGACTCCAATGGCACTTAATTCCTTCTCACTAGTGATAACTTCTTCGTAATTTTATGTAAATGTTTGTTTCATAGTTCTCTTCACAAACTGTACAAAGTTTGCTCGCATGGTAGAGGCGTAGTAATCTATGGTGATGGAGCCATTAGGTTTCATGTCCTCCGAAAATTTGTTGAGATGTGATTGAACCTTTGGCTGAATTTTTTTACTTTTTCCTTTTTCTCCATCTTAATATTCCTGAGATCTTTTAATAACATGGTGAGGTTCTTACAATCATCAAAATTTTCAAGGAAAATATTCTTAAACCCCCTCAAATTTTGGGTGGAGTTTGGAGGAAGGCTGTGATTTCATACAATTTCTCTACTATATAAGGTACATAGGAAAAGTCCACATGCAAAATCATCATAACGTACCTCAAGTGTTTGCAGATGTAGGTAAACGTTGTCCAAATAGTATTGAACCTTCATTGCCTTATCAGGGTCATACGTCGTGAAGATCTTCTTTGAATTCCTTGGAATCTTGTGTAGAACTCCTGGAAGTCCTACTGAGCCCTCAGTCATCTAGTCCATATTTTGGTCTACCACGTATTTCTCTTCGCTATCCTCCTCTTCTTTATCAGAGTCTGGTGGCTCTTCTTCCTCTTCTTCTTCTCCGCTTGTCCCGTTGAAAGTTGTGCACCAGAGCAGAATGTTGCCTCTGTCACCACCGTGAAAGAGGGGAGGCTCTTCTTGTCTTTCCACAGAGTCTCTAACTCTTCAAGAGTGGCAAGATCCATGTATTCAACAATCGAAACTACTATTCCTATGGAGGTGGTCTTGTTCAACTTTGGAGATTATGGAATATTGATTACTCCTAGAATCAATCCAACAAATTTTGAAAATTGATGGGTTATGGGGTGGATGGCCCGAATCTAATCATACAAAATTTCACATTTAGTCTTGGGCTGAGAAGAGTCACAAAATTTAGAAGCACGATTAGGGGAGGTTCAGTGAACATTGTTTCCTTGACCAGAAGATGGAATGATGGGTTCAGTGGGTTTATCATCCATAAAATACTGGCACCCCTCCATCTAGTGCTAGAAATGTTGATGGTGTTGGACATGCCAACATTCACGGGATCCCCCCAGTATGAAGTCCAAATCAGACCTCAATATATTTGGTGTAGGAGTCCCATGTGTTATAAATTCTCAGTTTCCCAATCCTTAAATATTTTCCTTGTCTCTAACTGTCAGCACGGGAGAGGGATGGAATGGTATCTTTGAAAAGAAATGGAGGTGTTCCTGGTGAGTGTTCAGTTGCAACTATGTCGAGTTCCTTCTACTGCAAAGGGAGGAGAAAATTAAGTCTCTAAGTTAGAGGTAATAATACCACTGAATATGAGACACACATGAACTAGAAGGATCTGTTTAACATCTAGCGGAATTGTCGACAGGGGATGCGACTGTTGTCACAACCAATAATGAAGAAAGATTTGTCTAGTATCCCGTGGAATAGTCCACAAGGATGGGACAAAAATTTCCACCACTAGAAAACGTTGTCAATGAGATAAGCACTTAAATGCACCAAATAGTTCCACTATCTTAGCACATGTGAAAGTAAACATGAAATACAAACATTTGAAAAATAGTACTACAAACATTCACAGTTCATGCATGAAGAATGTACTAGCCTTAAAGGCTTCTATTGTTGAGCAACAGTTTCAAGACACATTCTTCTAATGTACATCACTAACCCCAATAGTGGGACATTAGAGCCACTCCTTTCTCCTCAAAGAACTAGATGATATCTCTAATGCCTTGCAAGAGGAGCCAAGGTGAAACATTTGTTTCTCATACAATGAGGGAGTATATATAACCAAGGTTGACTCTTTGACTACCCTCATAATTGTTTGACTTCCTATGACTTTTCAACTTACATGACTCTTCACATCCCATGTGTGTCCTTTGGACTTCCACTTTACAATACATTTGAATATAATATACATGGTCCACAATAGTGATGTGGCATATGACTACTCATGACATGACATGATATGAAAATTTTGGCATGAAATTCTTGATGATGTGGCAATGTCAACTAATTGTTGCTGCTGAGTGATGGATGTTTTCTTGAATATTCTTTATCTTCACCTCCGCATGGCTTGGTGATGCGAAGACTCCAATGATATTTACTCTTAGATGATAGCTACAAAATCTTGTCCCTTTTCTTTCTCTTAATTGATCCACTCATGAGCTCAGCTAAAAAAGAGTATTTAGGCATGGTTCCCTCCTTCTTCTCCTTCTTCATCATCTTGGCATGACATGATAGTGTACTTGTTCCTGCAATTAAGTTATGATAGGATGACATCAATATGAAAACCCCCTAGTCTAAGATGATAGGTTCTTATCAATCAATTGAGCCTGATACAAGTGACATACTGGGTAGAGTGGCTCAGTGACTGTGCATTTTGCACTTCTAGCTGTTAGGGGTATAGCTTGGGCTCTGAGACTACGTAATGCACAGCTCAAAGAGGCTTGAAGGGAAGAACTGTACATTTTATGGAGGTAGTGGGGTTTTACCAAGGGAAACGACATTGGGAGGACCATATACGCAATTTTGGATGTCAAGGGAGGTTGGGCATATGTGCACTACACAACCCCAATAGATAAGGGAAGAGCTTGAGGGTTGAAGATGTGAAGTGTGTAGTTCAAGGGATACTACGAGACACAACTACAAAATTATGGGGGCAAATATCAGGAGTTGGGCTCAGGAATTGCACAGAGAATAAGCCCTAGGGGAAAGGGATGGAACATTATGGATTTCTGAGAAGCAATGTCAGAGCTTAGAAGGTTGAGACTAAGAAATGCACAGTTTATTTGGGGCCCGGTTGTTGAGGGATTTTATCTCCTAGGGCTTTTGGGTGGAACCCTAGCAGACTGAAAGTTGTCTAAACAAAGAAACATGCATACACACAACCATTATGCTAGTAAAAGCTAATTCTAAAGTAAGAAGTACGTACCTCAGGTCCTATGTTCGAGTAGTTCCTCAAGGGTCCAAACCCTTCTTCACGTCCCTTTCACTCCTTTGCCCTGCAAAACCAACAATTCCAAAGAATGCAACAATATATGGACAAAGATTTATACAAAAATCATCTTTATGTTATACAAGAAGGAAGTTAGTTATGAACTTTTAGACATCCATTCATACATGAAATTCAAACATGAAAATCATCAACATAAAGAAGAAGCATATCGGGAATCAAGACGTGTTTCTTTATTATAGACAAATAGAAAGTACAAAAAGAGTAATATTGCCTGAGCAACCTTTGCAGGCTCCAAGCTCAGCCTCCTTCTGGATCCGTCCCGCCTCAAGCCTCTAGCATATCTCCTTCCAAGACTCACTCCATGATGCCAT
>APFE031421952.1:0-11298 GCA_000404065.3 Pinus taeda | reverse complement strand
CATCTGACGAGACGCCATGGTCCAAAACATAGGTTCAAATCCCAAGAACTAACTACCATGGACCAAAAGTATGATCCCCAACATATACGCGCTTTTGTAATGTATAACCCACGTGTATTCGCGTCTTCGTCTAGATGAACCTGCGTATATGTCATTTTTCTTCTTTCTGAGTGCCTAAACTGAGATCTGTTACCAAAGAGAGTTGCCATCGAGGACAACACCTGCGCCATAGCTCCAGACCTGTGCCATAATGCCAACAATAGTCAAATAAAATATTCAAATTCCTTTCCAATGGTATATGACACTCCCTCTATTTCCATAGGAATTAGGATTTTTGAAATATTTTGTCAATATGACCCAATCAAAGTACAAGCATGCTTGATTTAGATTCCCTATCTTTAAAGGCATTTTTACTCCAATTATCTATCTCAAATGGTAGCATAGGATATATGGTTGGAAAGATAATTCTGAGAAATTTCCAATTATATCTGGCAAGTATTCTAACTCCCCATTGTTAAAGAGAAATTAAATTTTGAATATTTAATATAGATTCTTCTCATTGCACTAGTTGCCCCAACTAGTGGACAAGTTGGCCCTAACCCAATGTCCAAACACACTATAAATAAGCATAAGAAGGATAATTTATAATCACTTGACTGAAGAAATTATTTCCGTGTTTATGAGAGAAAAGGAGTAGATTTGAAGTTCATACTTCATGAACCAAGAAGAAGTGAAGTGAGGGCGATTTGAAGCAACTTTCAGTGAAGGGTTTTGGCACATCTTTTGAATGATTTTTGGATTTTTTTTTCTTGGGAAGGTTTTCTGGTTTTTTTGAGTTTTTTTTTGAGTTTCAAGTACATGTGTCTTTGGAGGTTGAGTAGGTTACGTTCTGGTGAGGAGAAGGCCGAGCTTCAGGCTTGTCCTAAAGGTGAAATTCTATCCCTAGAGAGGCTGAGTTTCAAGTTTGTCTTAAGGTTAAGTTGTAGTTCTAATTTGAGGGCCAAGTTCTGGCTTGTGAAGGTTGAGTTTAAGGGTTGAGTACTATTATTTGAAGACCAAGTTTTGGGGGACAAGTTGTACTTTTTGAAGGCCAAGTTTTATAGCCGATTTATGCTATTTGAAGGTTTAGTTTAGGCTTGATTTGAAGTCCAAGTTCTAGAGTATTTAAGAATGAGTTCATGTTGGAGCATGCAATTACTATAAGTTGGTTCTTACTAGGGATTGGTGTCCTCATCTTCTTGACAAGTTGGAGCCTGCAATTTTTGTAAGTTGGTGCTTATAGAGGATTGGTGTCCTCATACAAGATTGTAATAAATTAAAGTTTATTTTCAAGTGTTCTTTATTCAAATTTTGATTTACAATTTAATCTCTGTTTTCATACATTGTGGATGATTGATTATATGATGTGAATTCAGTGTCAAGACTAAGTGAAAAATTGTCATAAATAACAAAATATTGATTCAACCCCCCTCTCAATATTTCCAACATATTCTTCATCATTCAATAAATGAAGGAATCATATTAAATTGGGATATTATCATTTCCAATGAGTTTACTTATTAGTTAGGGAATTTTAAGAGCACAAAATGATTCTTCATGTCTTGATTCTTCCTATTTGATTTGCATCCTAGTCTACAAAAATGTGTTTAATACATACTTGGTGATCAAATTGTAAATATATATGAAGAAACTATGCAATTATGGTATCTTGTGTTATGGAAGAACAAAGCTCACTTTTATTTTCAGCAGGTTTAAAATTTGTTTGTTATAGATTCCAAAAAAAATATTTTTGTTCCTAATACAAAATGATTTCTAACGAGGCCCAAACTTTTCTATCGGGAAAGGGAATTTTGAATTGCAAGAAAAATTTTCTTATAGAAGGCTCTATGGAATTGAAGGAAGATTTATTATCCTTCCATATTATGTTTCTAACAAGTTATTTTCTATTGAAGTATGTTGAGAGCACAAATATTAATGAAGGAAGGAAAAAGTGGTTCATTCAAACTCGTTTTAAATTTGGGGATTTTGGAGTGAAATCCATTGTCCACCTACGTGGAATTGCTTCACACTATAATACTTTTAAAATGGAGCAACTCAAAACTTCAAAGGATTTAACCCACGTGTAATATTTTTTACACATATAACTTCTGTTGGTTGTGCTTTTAGTTTTAGTAAACAACTAGAAGAAGTAGTTAGAGATAACCATAATTCATGAGAAGAAGAACATGAGGAAAAACTTGTCCATGATGAGACTTTAATTAGTACAAATGAAAGACAAAAACAACGAGGAAAACCTACATCCAATTCTGACCATATGACCCCTATTATTTTTCACAAGAGTCCCTATGTCTCTAGAAGTCAAGAACCACAAGAAATGTATTTCAAGAGAAAAAAGGCAATACAAAAAAACATTGGTGCTGGAGGAGGTGAATATCCTCATGTTGTTTCTATTGGTTCCAAAAGAAACAGGAAATAAAAATGAAAAGTTGTTAAAGAAATTTAAGAGGAACCATTTAACTTTGAGAATATGGAAATTGTTGTTGTTGTTGAGGTCCCTCCATGGGTTGCAAAAAAAATATTGGAAACCATAATTCCTTCTAAGGAATTTTATACTTAGAATTTGTTATTTTTGATGGATAATTAATAACATCACACAATGGATAATTTGATAACTGTTCAAAAAAGTTACAGATAAGAAATGTTAGCGTAAAAAATAAGAAAGTAGTGGGAAAAGGGAACTCTGACATTGATATTGTAGAAATTAGAGCTTCTCGAGTTTTGAAGTTGCAATAGGATACATGAGATGCTTTAGAATTATAAATAACTTAGCAACAAAAATAAATAATTACCTTGAAAAAGAAAAAAAGAAGCTGGAAATTGATTTATGTCCCAGGCCTCTGTTTGTTGAACATGATTAAATACATTAAAATTGGTCTATGAATTTGTTGAACCAAGTACGAAGATGAGAGGAGCATAAACTCTAATGGAAGAAGTAAGGAATTTGTGGTTGAAAACCTTAATAAAAGACTTAATGTGATCCTACAGCCATGGGGTTTAGTAGAAAGTTCACTTACTCTTTATTTTAATATTGCTTTTTACAAATAAATTCTGCAAAATGTTTTGGAGCTAGATGAGTATTTTGTTGAAAATGTTTTGTGTTTTTATTGCTATGGTCATTGATATGAATGAGATGTGAATACAATAACAAAATTTTCCTTCAAAATAATAACTCAAACACCTGAAGGCATGCCAGAGTGAAGGAATTAGTTCTTTAAGACAATTTATTATTACTTGTGACAATGCTACCACAAAAATAATAAATATATTTCACGAGGTAAAAATTTTGAAACAACCACAAACCTTTCAAAGGAAGATATTCAACAGTGGTTAGTTAACTACACTAACAAGAATGATGATAAAGAAAATATAATACATTAGCTAACTTTCAAATGAGAAGAAATTAAGAATTCTCCAATGTATAAGTAAATCATGAAATCATTGTGGCACCTTTACAAGATTTCATCATGATTTGGTTAGAAAGTGCTATACAAACAATTGTTGAAGGCTAACTCATTTCAATAGTTCAAAAAAGTTTGAGTAGTTAGATTTTATTTAAGAAGATTCAACAATAAAAACTGATTTCATTAAGTAAAAATAAAAGGAGGTTCTGTTTCTAGCACTATAAGTAAAGTGTCCAAATTTGGTCTTTTCTTCATTTCATTATTTCCTCCCATTTAGTAATCATTCAATATTTTCGCTTCAATTTTTATGAGCATTAAGGTTGATTCCTAATTTCTATTTCTTTTCTCTTCTAGGTCACTTTTCCTATTTATATGGTTCATGGGAACCCCATATTTTTCATAAATAGACAAATGCATTTTAATTTCTCAAACTTTATAAATTATTTTCAAACATCTATATATTTTTAAAAGGTTCCACTGAGAACTAGCAAGAGTTCTATTGACGGCGTTGGAGCCGCTAACATTAAGGGGATCTCCTTGGTATAAGTCCCAACTAGATGTCACACCGTTTGGTTTAAGAGTCCCATCTGGTATGAAGCCTTGGCTTCCATTATCTTAAATATATGCCTTAGCTCTTGCTTTTTAGTGCATGAGAGTGGCATATTTAGTCTTCAAAAAACAAGGTACACGTGCTTGGTGAGTGCTTAGTGTAACTCATGTGTAAGTTCCTTCACTACAGAGGGGGAGGGTGAAAGTGAGTCTTAGGTCGATAGGGAGTAGTCCCAACTCAGGAAGAGACACACACAACACAATAGGATCTGCACAACTTCCAATGGAGTAATCCACACTGATGCAACAATCACAAACACTAAGGTGAATAGATAGCACATACAACACCCAACATAGTAGTCCACATGAGTGCAACGGTCATGATAAAAATTTTACAAGAATGAATTTGTCTGGTGTCCGACAGAGTAGTCCACACGGATGAGCCAACGATAGTAACTGATACAACACATTTTCAACAGTATATGCACTAAAACAACTGGAATAGTTCAACTATATTAGTACAAGTTAAAGCAACATGCATTACAAGCGTCCAAAGAATAGTCTTACAAACAAATACAATACATGTGTAAAAACATGCTGGCCTGTGACAAACTTCTGAATTAAGAAAAAGTTCCAAGACACATTCGTACACCATACATCACTAGCCCTAGTAGTGGAGCATTGGAGCCTCTGCTCGCTCCTCAAAGAAAATATTATAGACTCTCAAGGCTATGCCGGAGGAGCCAAGGTGAAAAGTCATTTGCATGTACAAATGAGGGGGTATATATAGCCAAGGGTTAAACTAACCCTTGTGACTCTTCAAATTTCTTCATGACTGTTTTACTTACATGACTCTTCAACTTACACGATTCTTCAGCTTCATCCATGGGTCTCTTAGACTTCCATATTACATTACATTGATTACAACAAGTATGGCCCAAAGTAGTGATGTGGATGAGAAGACTCATGAAACAACTTGACACGACACTGCTAGCATGATCATGCCGACTGTGGTGTCCGTGTTGAGCTGTTATGCTGCTGGATGATGAGTATTCTCTTGGTGTATCATATCTTCACCTTCGCATGACGAAGTGTGCAGGGTCTTTGATGGTGTTGGTATTCGCTTGATGGTTCATGCATGTGTATGTATCTCCTTCAAATGCTACTTGGCATGCTTCGTGTGTTCGTCCAACCGCGAGCAAGTCTTCTAGCATGCACTCCTTCTTCATCCTTCATCATCGCGCGATGTTCCATTCACATACCTGCTTTTGCAATCACACAAGACGAGACAACATCAAATCCATAAATCTCCTAATATACCATGATGCATTGGTTTCCGTGATTGGTCTAGGTGACCAGGAGGGAAGACAAGGTATTGAGACTGCGCAGAGCATAGCTCAGGCCGGGATGCGAGACTTTGGGGTACTTTCAGGAAAAACTACACAGATGCAACATGGAGGCTGATTTAAGCAATTTGGGACAATAGTGACATCTGCGAGAGAGGGCTCAGCTGGGAGGCAGAATTCTGCAGTTTTTCCGGGGAGGCAGTGCAGGTACCAAGAAGCACTGGTAGTGAAAACTACGCAGTTTTCTAGAGGAGGCCGAGATTAGGCTAGAGGAGTTGTTGGTCAGAACTGCACAATTCTTGGAGACAATCAAGGCAGGGCATGACTATGTAGTTTTCAGGCTAAGTGGAGTGTTGGTCAGTAGAAGGACTATCAGTGAAAACTACATAGTTTTCAGCAAGAGAGTAATGCAGGCCAGAAGGGGGACTACCTGGAAAAATTATGCAATTTCCCAAGACAATGCAGTGACAGGAAACATAGGCCTCTCCCTCATGTCTGCATAGTTTCTGTAGGCAGTGTAGGCAGGTAGGTTAGATAGCTACTATGTAGTGTTGGGGATGAGTGTAGCACTAGGTCACAACTCAAGTTAGATCGTTCGGTTGACTAGAGGGACGCTTGGTGGATGGTCTTGCAGGAAGCGTATACTAGAATGACTTCTTGGACAACTTCTGCGCAGTTCCAGGAGACAGTTAGCTAGCTCATTTCCATAATTGTGTAGTGTAGGTTGCCTGGGAGGACAACCTCAAGCCCTACGTAATTCTGGGCAACAATGCAGGGTCACTCAGGGTTGAGACTACGTAGTGTAGCTCAGTGGAGGTCTAGTTGATGGAAGGTTGTCCGGTCGATATATTTTCGTGAAAAATGGTTAAGTGTGTGAGCAAGCCAACTTGTGTATATATGACCTTGTGAACACACACTTAACATGACTCAACGACAATACACATCAAACCAACAAGACAACATGTGCTCAGTGCGACCGCCTAAAGGTGACAACAACAAGTGTGACACTTAAGATGGGTCATTAAATGATTATGACCACACTTGTGTGACAATGTCTACAACTTTGTGTGTGCATACGATGGGTGTTTACATAGTTGAAACACCTCATGTAGACAAAGACAAACATCCGATATCACTAGAACAAGGTCACAAGCATGACATAGCAATCAACGTGCCAAAGACAACAGTTGGTCAAACAAGCGAAAAGGAAGCAAGACATGTAGAGGAAACATGTGAAATGAACTTTGTGTTTGCACACACACATGTTAATGAAGACAGGATGATATG
The DNA here is from genome assembly GCA_000404065.3 of Pinus taeda. NCBI lineage: Eukaryota > Viridiplantae > Streptophyta > Pinopsida > Pinales > Pinaceae > Pinus > Pinus taeda. Next base: position 4,655 of record APFE031421952.1, on the reverse strand, counting down.
ATAATGACAAGCAATCCCGCAAACACAGCTAAGAGATGTACTTCGAAAGGTGTTCTTTACTTACCATACTTACCCTCAAGATGATCATGTATCCGATAGAGTTTGCATGTGGTCCTAATCTTTTTCCATCACTTAGTCTCTTGGTCCTTTTTCTCAACTCCTTGGGAGTGATCTTATATTGTCACATTTTCCTGTAGTCATTGAAAGATAGATCATTATAGTTTTAGTGGGAAGTGACTTTTGCTAGAATGAGGCTCTGGGAGGCCCATCTACGTAGTTTCTGCATGTAACACAAACATGATAGCTTATAAAATGCTACATTGTTTTGATGCACATGACACTGCTGCAGGATGGGGTCCTGGGAGGACACCTTTGTGCAGTTTCTAAGTGCAGTGTAGCATGGGCAACTAAGACACAATACTGCGGAGTTTCTAGATGCAAGGCACTATTGTGGGATGGGTTATGGGAGGACACGTCTGCGTAATTTCAGGTTGTAAGGCAGACTAAGAAGTTGAGGGACAATACTGTGAAATTTCTAATGACAGTGAGTTCCGGCTGGGGGAAGGAGACTAGAGGAAACCACTGCATAGTTTTGGATGTCAAGGGAGGCTACGGTCTCTGCACATTGCATAGTTCCAACAGGCAAGGGAAAAAGCTCGAGGGTTGGAGAAGAAAAGTGCATAGTTTTGGGAAGCTGGATGAGGCTAGGTTTCTCAGGAAATTGGCTAAGTGTGAGATCAGGAAACGTATATAAACATTGATAGGACTTGACTATGATCACACACGAACAATACTTAATGATACAATGTAGACCATCCAAAATATATAAAACATACTTTTCTTGATGCAAAAACCTTCACGACAAGAGTGCATGAAGTGAGTGTGAAACATGTCTATGTAATGAAAACAAATCATACGCACAATATTTCCCTCGAAGAAAAACAACATTCCCTTTGCATGACAATCAACAATCCCTATGCCAAAAAATGAGACATGCTACATAAAGATGAGAACATGAACAACTCTTAAGAACAAGGAGGGGAGCTTGAGATCATCAGCTTACCAACAAGTGACCAAGGAACGATTGATCACATGATCCAAGGTAGGCTGCGAAATTTGCATGCGAGCCAAAATTTTTGAGGGTGGTTGTAGCCACTACAGGATTGGCGACACATTAGTAGAACTCCAGCTCTATGTTTGGACCTTGTTTCGTGAAAAGCGAGTCTAACCTCTCTGGAAGTATTGTTCGATTCTCTAATTGTGATGGCTTCCGCACTAGCTTGTGTGAAAGATGTAGTCCCTAACATTCTCTTGATCGGTTAACACACATTCCATGCCAAGTCAACTAAGTTGTTTTGATTTGGGATGAGGAGTATATGGGTGCACAAGTAATATAACTGTCAGAGTTTAAGTTTCATCTCTGGTGTTGCTCCACTGCCAACAGGCCTGGACAGTACCCTAACAGAGTCACACAGGAACACAAACATTGCTCTGCTGCTAGCGAGCCTGGTCAGTACCTCAGCGGAGTTAGTTGCATTACATCTCTGCACAGGAAGCCTTTCTCTTCTTTCACCTTATTTTGTTTTTTCCGTTTTGTTTTTTCATTTTCAAAAAAATGTGCATAGGCACTTATTTATTTCAGAGGTGAAAGAGGGATCCTGACTTATTGATAGCAGAAGAGTTTTTTCCTTCAGAGAAGTATGTTATATATACCTCTAACATACATGTTAAGGTTTCCCCCCTCACCTTTCTCTACTTGACTGAGTTGACAAGGGTTAACCCAAAAGACTGAATAGAGTAGGCGATACTAGTTAACAATGTTTTCACCAAGACTCACTCTGAACATAACGTATTTTCCATCAGGGTATCATCGACTAAAGACAACAAGCTCTTCATAAAGAGAGATGACAATAGATAACCAGATGTTGATAGTTGTACAAGTCCTCTTAGGTTTTCCTGGCATGTCTCGAGAGCCAAATATGGTTTCATGTGAGGCTAACCTACAGATACAAGCAAGAAAAGAAAGCAAAAAGAAAAAAATAGAAGTAAAGTGAAAGCAAAGAAAGTAAGCAAAGCAAGCAAGCAAGCAAACAAAACAAAGCAAGCAAGCAAACAAACATTCAAACTAGAAAGAAAAGCAAAGCAAGAAAGCAAACGCTACTCTTACTCCTACACTAAAAAATTGGGGTTACGTGAAATGAAATTTCGAGTGAAGCCACCATAGGCGTTCCCGACTTGCAAACACAAAGATACAAGCGATTAAAACATATTAAAAATAGTGTGCAACAAAAAATATAAAAACTTGACAATCTTGCACATGAGAGAGAAGTTCCTACCTGTGGGCATAAATATATGTCACAACCACCCAACACACATGCTTACCTCTTTGATGACTACCATTTTTCAACAAACCTTAGAATCCCCTTGCAAGTGTGTGTTCATCTGTACTAAAGTGAGTGCAAGGAAGGACTGAAGCTTGTTACGTGCAACACAACTCACCAAGTAAGATTGTTCCATCCATTCAATGATTGGATTATTAAATTCGTGATGGATGTTTTGAAAGACTTGTGATATTTGAAAAGATGGATTTCTGATTAAAGAGAGGGGATCACAATGGGAATCTGGTATGGATATATAGATCTGATAATTCTCGTTGGTCATGTCAAGACAGTGAGGAACTTCCATAGCTAGCAATGCAAGCTGAAGTGCCTCACCTGCTTGACATAACTTTGAGGAGAAAGATGTTACACAGTGAAGATCATAGTGCACGAAGTGACTGTCATTAGATGTACTATTGGGAAAATGATAAACTGCATGACAGTCACCCAAGATAGAAGAAAGATCAGATGAGTTGGTCGAGATGCTAGATTCCCAGTTTGACATGAAAAAGGAAAATTTGTGAACAATATTGTAAACGCTCTGAATGATGGAACCAAGTTCGCTGTGTGTTAGATATGAAAAAACACCCACCTGAAACTGGCGAAAAATTAAGCAGGCATCATGGTCATCATAAGAATGTAGAAAGGGTGCTAGCACTGTGAGTGTGTGAAGCCAGTTGGTGTATGGTGAAATGAGAGGAACTTGATTCACGTAATAGCCTATGTTCTTGTCATCACATAGGGAGATTGCTGGTGTGATGAGTGGGCAAATTTGAAGTGAAATATTCGCAAGAAGATTAAGAAGCTGATCACAAGAGGGAAAATTCAATAAGTATGATTCTGGACAAAGATAGTCTTTGAGATGATCAACTTCATAGTTCCATGATTGCATGAGAGACAGACACTCCCAACTCGAATTTGGATGTAAGAGAAGTACATGAAGATAGAAACGATGTAATAGAATCGTGGATTCGGTGATTAGTGAAAATTTGAAATTTTCAAGTATCACACCCGGAATAGTAAACATTTTTTACACGGGGATCCACGTTGAGTTCAACCATGCGGATAGACGGATTGTGCATGAAAAACAAGATCTGATTCGGTTCGAGGGGCTTACCAGAGTCGCGAGGTTCCAACATGATATAGGTGGATATTGGTGGTCACCCACCAATTACACTTGGACCCCCACCATTGCTTCTTTCAGTTTTTCAGTTTCCTTAATTGTAGCACATTTTACTATTTTTAGCAGTTTTTTGAGTCTTAAACTTCCGGAGCCGTTTTGAGGCCCCAAATGACGTTTTTTTGGAAATCTACCAATAACGATTTTTTTGGATAAAATCATCTTTTATGTCGTATTCCTCAGAGAGATCTTTCCAACGGGCTATCATGCATGTCAAATGGAGATAATATGACCAAGTCGCAACGCCGGGAAGTTGGTTGTCCAACTCACCCCAACGGGGCTGTTACACTGAAATTTGTCACCATGACTATCTGCAGATAATATGGCTCCATCAATAGTCATATTATCCTCCTTGTCAAGCCTTATACCTCTGCTCTTCATGTCAAATTTCAAAAAAGAGAGAAAGTCATTAAAAAACATGTTTATCTCTGGGTACACAGGTTCTCTCTACCTTGCTTGCGTGTACGCATCCCAAGCTCATTGTACTTGCGTACTTGTACGCTTTGTAAGTCAAGGGATGGGTGCGTACCCCTGTAAAGGTCAAAAGGCGCGAGTTTCATCTTAAAAAAGTTACTTGTGGTCACTTCTAGAGCTTTCTAGAAGAGTGTTTGACGTGTATTGAGCGCCTCCAGATGGTTCATGCATCCCTATGATAGAGGAACTTATCCCATCAAGAGAGGAGCTACCCCATCCAAAAGAGGGAGTATCCCATTGATGTTGGAACTGAATAACTTCTTCTAGAACACTATAAATACAGGCATTGGGCCAAGGGAGGGGAGGTTGAAAGCTGAACATTCCAAAGGGTAGATGCTGCTGGAATTAGGACTTCCATTGTAAGCTTGTGAGGAGAGATTACCATCCTTTCTTGTTTCATTTGGAAGTGGGTGAGCTTGTCAAAGTAGAGGAAAACTCTTGCCGGACCCTGGGAGGAACTTGCACAACACCAAGGCTCAGGTTGTAATGGTTTCTTTTTTGTTTCCTTAATACAAATAAGTCCATTCTTCTCAATGATTTGTTGTTAATGAATTGTTTCATATACTCCTTGGTCTATATGTTGAATATGCTTTGTTTTATGGATTATTCAGGTTTTATGTAAT
>APFE031421945.1:4482-17759 GCA_000404065.3 Pinus taeda | reverse complement strand
GCTTATTTTGGTCTTGAAAATAATTGTAAAATAGCAAACCTCGTAATGTGGGATAAAAAGAAGTTCCTTTTTGAAAGTTTAGTCACTCCTGTTATCTTATATGGCTGTGAGGTTTGGGGTTGCAACATCTCTAGAGAATCTTGGAGAAAGATTGAGCAAATCCAGAAGCGTTTTATAACGTATAACCTGAAAATTAAAAGCAATACACCCTATCCTATTCTCCTTATAGAAGTAGGTCTTTCCCCTATCGAGATCCTAGCTATGATTAGGCTTCTGTTATATAAGCACAAACTCAATAACATAGGAGATCATAGACTTCCTAAGCTAGCTTTAAATTCCAGCCAAAACCACCTAAGGCTCAAACAAGGGTGGTATAAAAACACGAGGGCCTGGTTAAACTACTGGAAGATCAACGAGAATGATGCAATGCAAAACATTAATAACATTAAAAATATTGTTACTTCTAAGTTCAAAGATAAAATATGGTGTGAGGAAGATTTAGCAGCTAAAAGAAAATTAAGTTATTATAAGAAGGTCATCAACCCCACCCTAGAAGATCAAAAATATCTCTCTATTTTAACTAGCTCAAAGAAGAAAATTAATATATCAAATATTAGAATGAACTGTCATGAACTTTATAGTGAAACAGGTTGTTGGGCAGTTCCTAAAACACCATGGATGGAAAGGATCTTCCATCTCTGTGAGAATAGGAACATCGAGATGAAAACCACTTCCTCTTAGAGTGCCCCACGTACAGTCAAATTAGATCTCAGTTTCATATTCTATGTCGCAATACTGACCTTCCTAGCCTTTTACGATGTCAAAATTATAGTGAGCTCGGGAGGCTTCTCTCCAAGCTTTTTGAGCATAGGAATACAATCTTAAATCAAACTAAATAATTTGTTTCTTTAGGTCCGATAGACCAAAGTTTGGTCTTAGTGGACGTTAACCACCACCACCACCACCACCACCACCATCATCATCATATATATGCTATATAAAAAAATTAAAATAATAACAATTCATATTCTTAATGATAGTCTAACTAATAGATGACATGACCTTTTTAGTATTTTTTCTAGTTAATTTTAACCAAAATCCAACAGAGATTTTTAAAAACTTGAGTTTAAGTTGTTTAATATGTAGAATTCTAGTGCCTTGGGGGTTTGTGTTGAATTCATTTATGCATTCAATATTATATTTTAAATGACAAAAAATACAATCTTCCTTGAAATTATATTGCCAGTAAAAATATTCATAGTATGCATATTATATTAAAAAACTATTAAAAAAACATATTCTTAACTATAATATTTCAAAACTTCATATTTTTTTTTTGAATTAAGGTTTTTGTTACTGATGCTAGTTACCTAAATCATATGTTATTCCTTATTAGTAGCCTACCACATGGGAAACCGAACCATGTTTAAAAAGATAACAAGATCGTAGAAAAAAGACCAGAATAGTCTGTAGGCTTTAGAGCCAACTAATTGTATTTTCCTAGAAAAATTATCATTATTTAAATAGCATAGTGAAGCTAAGCATACAAAGAGTTAATGGAAGGACAAGCATCAACAACAATGATTTTAGGAGCATAAGGACTAGGGCAACTTGGTGTTGTTCCAAGGTCAACAACCTCCTTGATATACAATAATCGAGCATTCATTTCCTTGAATTGCAACACCACATTATCCATAATTAGAAGAATGTCCTCTTTCACATAGTTCTTATTCAACATGACGTTGCCTAGAAGAGCCTTCATGCACTAGTAAAGATCAATGGTATACAAATGCTAGTTTGGTCTATTGTGGGTGTGGCCAACATCTAGAACCCATGCAAATACAACACCTATCACCTTCAAGTCCAATTTACAATTATGTGCCCTTATTAAATTAGATTCAACATCATCTATGTATTTACTTGATCATTGGAGGGACTTGCTCATGATAGAGTCATCACCCATAAACAATACTTCACACCTCCTTGTGAGCCCTTACCTCCTTTGCCATGCTTGCAATGAGCTCTCTAGAAAACAACAATTAACACTCTTCATGTAGGTTGCAAGACTAGAGCCAAGATCATAGATAGCTTAAAATGGTGATGGAGGAGAAAAGAAGAGAGCCAGAACTAGATCCAATCAAGGAAAAGCAGTTGCGGAGAGCAGACATTTTCCAATGGCTTTGTCTATATGTAGAAGAATCAACGTAGAGACAAGAGCAAGAAATCCTGAATGGGGGAAAGCTTATGGAGCTTCCTTAAAATCCCTGTAAATTTCCCAAACGAAGGGGTTGCTAACATCAGTACTAGAGAATCCAAATTTCATAATAAGTAGGAGCTGGGGTGCTAGGAAGCACAATGTGGAGTGTGTTTTGAATTATCTATATATGAATTATCTCTACAACCATCAGTGCCTACCCTCAATCATTCATATATATATATATATGACATTTAAAAAATGAAATAATAAAGCATGCCAAATAATAATGTTGTGTAAATATGCATATAGTTATATGTACTATGAGGGTTTAATATTTTCTTGTAGCACCGAAATACATAATGTCAAAGATGTATTATATTTGCAATAGTATTATGTATACTCTTTTATTTGAAGAGGTTGAGCCTAAGTTGGGGCAAGCTCATTTATTGGATGTAAAAGAATCATCAACCAACAATTATTATATATTGGATTTAGTATTATGTTCTTGTTAGTATTCTTAACATATAATTGAAATTATAACATATAGAACATCAAATAGAAACATGTGAATATGGTTAATATGAATATACATAAATTCATAAAAAAAAATACAAATATATTGATATAATATAATATCTTTTTTTGTGTAAGTCAGCTTTTGATATTAACAGAAGAAAAATATGGTACAAAACTTCTACCATAGCAGATTAAGGGCCGCTTATCAGCAGGCCTAACTACAGATTAACTGAAAATTCAAAACAACACACCTCACAAGGCGGCAGAGAGCCATTACAAACATAAGAACATAAACAAGGAAACCCTGTCTGAGAAGACTTTCGACATGTTCCTTAGACAAAAGACATAACAACCAGAAAAGAAAAGAAAGGCATGGATAGCAGGCCACAAAAAACAGAGAGTCAGACCGCTTCGGCCCAGTGCGGACCATTACATGTTGGCTTGCCCAGGGTTGGGGGGGTTGCCCGACTGAACACCGGTAGAGTCGCCTTTCTGCATCTCTGAGAGCTTGCTGTCGTTGCCAATGACATTCCTTAAAAGTTTTATCAGGACTATGAGCTTTTTGTTGATGGAGTTGGCCTGTTGGTCCAACGACGTCAGTTTGAATTTGATGCTTTCCACCACCGCCATATGGTCATGCTCCATGGCTTCTGTGAAATTCTGGAGTTTACGCCACTGCTCCGCTTGCTCGTCCTGAGTACCCAGCGCCTTCGCAAGGAGGGTCTTCATGCGCCAACTCTCTGCTTGAGTTCTGACGAACTGTGTGGCACGAGTGTTGGTTGTGCCTAGGTCCTGGAGCCAGTCGACTTCTTTCCCAATTTGCTGATCCAAGACCTTTTTCTCCTCCTCCTTGACCATGGCCTCTAGGTCGATGATTTTACGCTTATTGCGTTGAGAGGTCCTTGTTTCGTACATTTCTCTTGCATGTCGAAGGTCTTTGTTGGCTAACTGATTTTGGCTGCTTTCCCCTGCCATTTTAGTGCTCGCTGCCGTGGAGTTTTCCTGAGTGCTGTCTGCAGAAGGAAAATGCTCTGTCTTACTACACGATAAAACAGTGCTTTTCCTGTTGGCTCTGGTGGTGGTTAAATAACGCATGCCTGGGAGGTGATCGGTGAGTGGCTGCCCTTCTCTGTGCCACTTGTATGTCCGATCAACATAATTGCGGCGATATGGAATATTGGTATGGTATTGGAATGATTGCCTCCCCTTACGGTCACCGTCCTCTACCCTCTCCATCGCGTGCCAAGTGCTCCCTGTCCTGAACGTATTGCTGTGGTTGATTTCAATACAGATCATGATAACTGCGTAAATCTTGATCATTTGCTTCGGACATAATTCCCTTATGTCATTTGTCCTTCGAGCCATGCTGGAATTTAATGGTGTTTGCTTAATCATCATGTCTAATCAACTGTGACTCTGTGTTATTCGACCCCCCGGTCGGATTCCTTTACCGTCACCAAATCCAACCTGGATAGCTGCAGGCATTTTCCCTTTAGCTCTGGGTTAACGATATCCTGCCAACAGCTGTCCCACATTGTGTTAGGGTGTTCAATCCCATAATTCGCTAGGTGGTCAGCAACCGTATTAGCTTTCCGTCGAACCGCCTGAAAGGTGAGACCTTTCATTTCTCCTAACAGATTGGCAATGTTGTCTGTTACCTTCACCAGTCACCAATGTCTGGTGACCTTGCTTGCTGGCGTTCCTCTGTAGATTTTCTGGGCCGTTGTTATGGCCACCTCTGAATTGCCTTCAATGACTGCATTACCTGTCTGGTTCAGTTTAAGAATCCTTAGCCCTTTTTCCATGGCTGCAAATTCCATTTCGTTATTGGTTCCTTCCCCTAGGGCTGTATTGTAAATGTGAAGAATTTCCCCTTCGCTATTTCTGATGACTCCTCCAATACCTGCTAATCCAGGATTGCCTCTTGAGGCGCCGTCGAAATTCAGCTTCAGGAACCCTACTGGAGGACGACTCCAACCAATTTGCCCCATTCGAGGATTTTGCTGGCGATCTGTGGTTACCATGTTTTGTCCGTTGTCCAATTTGAATACCTTCAGAATTTGTTGGTCCTTGGCTGAAGCTTGGTTGTCTGGATTTGTTTTGCATTTTACCAAGATTAATTGCCGAAAATTTTCGGTTAAGGTAATTTACGAATGCTCTAAATTTCTATGCTCATTTTGAAAAATTCGTCGGTTTCTTTCTTTCCAAATGGTCCAAGTTATGAACCCTGGCAGGACTTTCCAAATATTGTTGATTCTTGAGTTGTTTGAGTACTCACTTTGCCAGTTCATAATGGTGTTTTCAATGGACTCTCTGTCCCTGTTGGTTTGTTGCGTTGTAGTTTCCATCCATTTCCAGAGATGCTCCGCCCATTCATAGGTATTGAAAAGATGGTTCATATTTTCTTCGGCTGTTTTGCATAAAGGGCATATGGAGGGGCCATTAAATCCCTTTTTACGCAGATTTTCCCAGGTGAGGGTTTTTCCCTGCATTAGGAGCCATAGAAAGGTTTTTATTTTGGGCCAGAACAAGGAGTCCTAGACCTTGTTGCTCCAAGGCATTACCTCCCTCTGCTCCGAATGTTCTAGCTGTTCTCTGGCTTCTTTGAGTGTGTAGTTACCACTCCCTTTCATGCCCCGTCTTAGCTTATCATTTTCTGTAGCCTTTCTAATTTTTCTTTTGTTTAGATGGCTTAGCAGGTCCTGTATATTATTGTTTGCTTCAATTGAAGCGTCAGTATCATGGAATGACCAATCTATCCATTCCTGGTCGTTGCTGCTGTGGCTCCAGTAATGGTGGACCTTGTGCCTTCCCCTGTTCTGACATTCTCTTTTAAACTCTTCCAGTTCTGGTTTTTCTAGCCGAGGGAGTTGCTGCCAAGCATCTTCCCAGAAAAATGCGGTCTCCCCATTGCGGATTTCCCAGAAGCTGTGGTCCTGAACAATTTTACGGTTCCTTCTAGCTAAGTTCCATATCGGAGAGCCCTATGGCACATCCTGTAGCCTTATTAAGTCTTGTACATTACAGTTGGGGGTATATTTTTCCTTCCAGTGTCTGGCCCATGGTAGAGTGGGTTCCTTCAACCATCGCCACCACATCTTAGCTCCGCAGGTCATGTTGATGGTGAGGGGATCTATAAGATTCAAGCCCCCTGCTGCTTTTGATTTGCAAAGTTTGTTCCAGGCCACAAGTGCCCATTTGTTTTTTTCCGGGTTGCCACTCCATATAAATGATCTTTGTATAGTTCTAATTTTCTGGAGGACTCCTTTAGGAGCCGGCATAATGGAAAGCAGATACTGCAGAATAGCTTACAATATTGCTTTAGTGAGGACCAATCTTCCCGCAAAGTTAAGGGCTCTATGAGTCCAGTGCCTGCATCTTTTCTCCATTTTCGCCAAGATTTTCTCCCAGTGAAGTTTTTGCCAGGGTTTGGTCGTTAACGGGGCTCCCAAATACTTAGAGGGCAGATTGCCCCGTCTGAATCCCAGAATATTAGATAGATGCTTCTGAATGGATAGATGAATGTTAAAGAAGAAAATAGTAGATTTAGCATGATTAATCTCCATACCTGATGCTTTGCTGAAGAGGTCTAGAATGTTCTTGAATGCCACAACTTCTTTCACAGTAGGGGTGCCATGCAGCATGGTGTCATCAACAAACTGCTGGTGCGTTGTTGCCGGAATAGAGTGAAGAGGATGAAGTCCTTTAATTTTGCCTTCCTCTCTAGCTTTGTGAATAAGTCTACTGAGCCCTTCCATAAGGATCACAAAGAGGAAGGGGGATAGAGGGTCTCCTTGCCTGATACCTCAGGAGGGGGAGAAGGGTTCCGAGGGGGAGCCATTGACCAGGATAGAAAATTTTGTGGATTTAATCAGTGCTAAGATCCATTTGGTCCATTGCTTGTCAAAGCCAAAAGCCTTCAGAATGGCTTCCAGATAATTCCAGTTGACTTTGTCGAATGCTTTGGAGAGGTCCAGTTGCATTAGCATACCTGCCATTTTCCTTGTCTGAAGAGTGTGAACCATCTCTTGAGCTAAAAGGATATTTTCCAAGATTTGTCTGCCCTCCACGTATCCTGACTGCTCTTCTGAAATTAAAGCAGGAAGAATTGACTTAAGTCTATTGGCTATAACTTTAGATATGATTTTATATATCACATTACATAAAGCTATAGGTCTAAATTTCTCGGGAGAGTTGGCTTCTTCTTCCTTAGGAATTAGAGCAAGGAAGGTGGAATTTAGCGATTTGAGAATGGAGCAGGATCACCTCGAATCTTCAACAACTTCCCAAACCTTTGTTTTAATAGTAGGCCAGCAGGCTTTATAGAAATTTATTGTGAAACCGTCAGGCCCGGGTGCTTTGTCATTCAGCATACTCTTTACGGCTTCCTCCACTTCTTCCATCGAGACTGCCCTTAACAGGGCTGAGTTTTGCTCATTAGTTATGATGCGGGGTATTGCTTGGGTAAGTTCATCTATAGTCTCTGATCTTTCTTCCTGCATTTCCTGAGCTATATGATTGAAATGCCTGGTAAGAAGAGATGATACTTCCTTGTGATTTTGAAGAGTTTCCCGTGCTTCATTATTGAGTCGTAGAATTTTATTTGCACCCCTGTAGTCTAGTGTAGATCTATGGAAAAACTTTGTGTTTTGCTCTCCTTCCTTTAGCCACTGGATCCTTGATTCCTATCTCCAAAGTGTTTCTTCCTGTTGACATCTAAGTTGCCATTGCTCCATCAGTGCTTTTTCCTGTTCCTTTGAATCTTCGCTGATGTTCCCCGAGGTCCATTCCTTATGAATTAGATTTAACTTGCTTTCTATGATGGATTTTTCCTGGAAGATGTTCCCAAATTCTGTAGCATTCCATTCTTTAATTTTGCATTTGATATGTTTTAATTTGCTTTGGAGCTTGAACATTCTAGTTCCTATAATGTCCAATGGTTCACACCACCATTTCTCCAACAATTGAACAAAGTTGGGGTGCTTCAACCAGAACTTTTCGAATCTAAATGGCTTGTTTCTAGGAGTCCCTAGGAAGGCTGCTTCTAGAGAGATATGCCAGTGATTTGATCCTCCACTGGGAAGAATTTCAGAATCCACTGTGATGCCTTCAAGTAAAATACTTTCCGAGATAAGAAATCTGTCCAATCGTGAAGCAATCAACTTCTCTCCTCCTCTTCTATTGTTCCAAGTGAAGGAGCTACTTTTGGGTAAGATGTCTACTAGTTTTGCAGATTCAATGAATTCTGCAAATAGTTCTGCATCCTTATTGAGCCTTCTGATTCCTCCTTTCTTCTCCAAGAGAGAGGTTATCATATTAAAATCTCCTCCCATAATTATCTTCGAGGTGGGATGTCTAAGCTTTAAACTCATGAGAGAATTAAGAAAATGAAATTTATCTTCTAACCTTTGTGGTCCATAGACATTTATGCATAAGTAAGTTTCAGAGTTACCTATCATTTGAACTTCCGTGGCTATGAACGATCTAGTGGCTTCCATTGAGAGGACACTTACTATTCTGGTGTCCCAGAGAGTGGTTATGCCTCCTTCCCATCCTTGACTGGCTACTTCTATGAAATCTATAGGTTTGCCCATTCTTTTGCTGATGTTCACCATGTGATTGGTGGCACATTTGGTTTCCTGTAAGAACATAATGTCCGACTTTTCTCTTTGGAACTTTCTTTTAAGAAGTCTTTGCTTCACTTGGCTACTGAGCCTTCTTGCATTCCATGAAACGATTTTCATTTAAAACTAGAAATATTATTGGTAGGACGGGATGGCATTTAGCGCCTTCATTTTGCCTGAGTTTAGCATTAAGATTCCCAAATCGTGCAGCACTTCCCCATTTGTTCTTCTTCCTCTTTTCTTTTTTTGCTTCAGACCTGTTGGATTAAGAGAGATGCTTTTTGAATGATTTCCTGTGCCCGTTGCAATACCTAATCTTCTGTTTTGCCTGTCTAATTCCGCCTTTTGTTTTGCAATGAATAGGTCACTGATCTTCCTTAATTCTTCTTCTGGAATGTTTTCTAGTCCTTGAGATTTCCAGTTTTCCTCCATGGCTGGGAGGTTAACCTCTTCCTTATCTAGAGCTTCATTGAGCTCCATCTCTTCACTTCCACCATCACTGGTTAGCATGTCAGTATCTTCATCATGTTCTTCTTCTGGCTCGTGCATTTGGGCTTTAGTACTGATTTGATTTTCCTCCCCTTTCTTCATATTATGGCCTTGCTGGTCTTTTGGCTTCTCATTCCGCTGCTTTTCCCCATTTGTTCCTTCTGAGTCTGTGTCTATTTCCAAGATGCTAAAGGTGTTGTTGGTGGTGCTTGGTTCTACCCCTGCTCTGTTTAATCTCTTCCTGTTAGCTCTTTGTCTTGCTTTTGGTTTTGTGAAGATTTCTTTACTCTTTGCTGCTTGCACAATTTTGAGATCTTCCTCTATTTTGTTTAAAGGATAGTCTCTGGCGAGATGGCCATGTTCGTGACACTTTCTACATCGGAAGGGCATTTGCTCATAATCAATGGCTTGAAAGTAGTCCTCATCTCTAAACTCCAGCCATAGGCCTTCATGCAGAGCTCCTGAAACATCCAGCTCCAAACAGATTCTTGCGCAAGAAGTGTACCTTCGTTGTATCGTTGCTTCTGAGGCTTTGATAAAGGTTCCTAGACGGTCTCCTATTTGCTTGAGCGTCGCTAAACCCCAATAGTCTATTGGAAGGGAGAATAGACGGATCCACACAGGAACCTGAGTGAAGGTTTCTTTTTTTGGTACAAAGTTGGTTTTCCAGGGTCTCATGTAGAGTCCCGCTGAAGCAAAGAAGTAGGGACCCCCATCAAAGACCCTGTCCTTATCCTCTAAGTTCGTGAAAACAATAGTAAAAAAACCTTTTGCTCCTAGGTGTAGTTTGACATCACGTTTAGGTTTCCAGTGTTGCTTGATCCATTGATAGAGGGCGCGTTTCGTTGGCCACAGTCCCATAAACTTGCATATGACTGCATGTTCTGACATGTGTTCTCGATGGGCTTGAATCTCCGGATCTGTACAAACTACTCTGAGGGTTTCTTTTTTCTTTGGTTTGCATGCTCCTTGCGTTGCTTTGTTGGTGCTGGGGTTTGGGGCTGTTTGTTTCTCCTTTTCTTCTCGCGAGTGTTTCTCAGCATCATGTTCCTCTTCTTCCTCTGTTTGGGTATTTGTGGGGCCTGTAACCCTTTGGTCTACCTTTGCTCTTTTGTCCCTATTCTCCTTTCCATTATTTACTTTGTCTTTCTTTCTTGAGTTACTTCTTGTCTCTGTTTGCATTTTCTGTTCCTTTTTTTTACTAGTTCCGCTGGTGTCCTTACGTTCTCCATAGCCCGTGATTTTTAATCCTTCCCGCGCTTTCTGTTTATGCATGACAACCTATTTGAAGGATGGGGTCCCAGTGGACCCCCCGCTTACCATTTGTCGGGTCAGTCCACAACCTCTGCTTAGTACATCTGCTATTCTGTCTCTCTGTGCTGCCATAACTGACTCTGGGCTTATAGGTTTGAGGCGTTAAACCTTAGACCTAGAGATTGTAGTCGAATCACCCTGATTGAGGCCACCTTACCACTTTTCCAACTAGCCATCAGTCCACTTATCAAAGCAAAAAAACCAAGCATAAAAAAAAGATATAATATAATATCAAATAAATAGATAAATATAATATAATGTATTATAAAAAAATAACTTAGATGCAACAGTTATATAAAAATAAACCTAAATCTATTTATGTGATCTCTATTATTTAATAATAAAATCTACATAAAATATAAATATTATTGTAAATAACCACATAAATTCATCTGTGTGGTCTTTATCTTTTTAAGGTTGAAAGAACATTACATTTTATATATGTTTATATTGCTCAGCCACGGAGGAGTTTGAATCCAGAATCTCTATTCAACTTAAAGAGAGATAAAACCTTTATTATATCCCTCTATGACCACTCCTATGGATAAGGGAAAAAGACTTATGATATAATTTTTTGGGAATTATATAAATTATCTCCCACTAATTATAAAGAGAAATGAACATTATAAGGCAAATAATGTGGAAAAACATAAATGTAAGCCATAACGTGTAAAGAAGCCCTAGAATATTTCTTACCTTCCTTTGTCGGCGTCATTAGTAATAATAAGTCTTTTGTTAACATGTCGGGAACCTTAGAATTAGGCTTCTCATGCCATAAGATTAACACCTTAATGTTTTATGGTTCTCTCAGGTTTAATAAGATTTATCTTAGTGTAATTTAAATGTTTAAATGCTATTTAATTTTTTCCGTATATTTTTATGAATTTAATTTAAATTTAAATTTTTATATATTTAATAATTTAGGATTTTTCTATATTTAAATATATATATAAACAATCACTAAACAATTATATCATCCAATTAAAAAAAAAATAGATTTATTTATTTATGAATATTTTATTTTTATGATTTTGTTTATGAAAAATATAATAATAATAATAATTTAATTTTATAGTTATGGCTAAATTAAATGTTAAATTAGTGTATGATACTTCGTGTTTACTGGGCATGAAATTCTTTTTCCAAAGTTTATATATATATGGATGAAGATAGTTATTTTTACGGAGAAGATATATTTTAAGAGACGATTTTTTCCCAATACCTATCAACCAAAAATATTGGTCAACGAATACAATTAGTTTCGTTAAATAGCTTGCCACATCATCTCTCTACCTATCCATCTCTCATAGTGTATCCCTTTGCCATAGTTTGCTGAGGCAATTTGCATATGTTGCTATCATGTAAACCCTTTGAAATTCAATAAGAATGGTTTGTATTTTGTTTGAGAATTGAACCAACAACTAGTGGGTAGTGAATATCTTAGGTGCTCTATGGTTTATTATGCAAGAAGAAACCTACGGAGCTACAAAGCATATGAGAATGTTGGAGACATTTAGGTTTTGAGGATATGTGGGGGTTTGGACCTAGCCATATCTTCTCCAACCATATTTCCAATGCTATGCCACTTGCTTGCTTCTTGTTTATTCTGAGTTAGCACTTACCCCATGTGAACACCAACTTTATCAAATAAGATCATCATTGTTCTTCTTTCCATTTTTTTTCCTGTATCTTTGTTCTATTCATTAATGAGTGCTTGATTTAATTAGGCCCAATGTCATTATTGAGGGTGCACCCCTATCCCACCTTCCATTTCTTTGTGTACTTAGGGGGGTGATAATTTTTTCCCCCAACCTAGCCCTTAGATTTTGTTAACATGTTTTAAGTTGTGAGAAAAAGAAAGTGGCGTTTCAAAAGGTTTAGAGGTTTAGGATTTCTTTTCCCAACATACGATATTGACCATTAAAAAAAAGGAAAATATCAAGGTGAAAATGCTCAAAATATTCATATTTGGCATTTTGGGAATTTGTATTTACATGGATTCTCCTTGACTTCAAGTGACTAAATTTTAAATGGGTGATGGAAATAAGTGTAGGTGGAGATACTCATGTTAAGAAGAGGACAACAGATGGTGATTGATATTCAAGATAGTTTCAAGATAAACATATGTTGGTAATTTATTAGATTAATTTGAGCGGTTAAGTGTAGTGGATTCTTTTATATAATCATTACATATTATTATTCACAAAACACATAAACAATCACAGTGATGTACATCCACACTCACACATGATTTAGAAGAGTAAATATTAATTTGGAATGAAATCTTAATATAAAGATGCATCATTATATCAAGGTAACATCTAACATCATATACAAAAGAACAATGAACTATAACTAACTCACAACGCATGATATTGAAGCTCTCAATGATGTTGTCATGGAATAAAAGATGATGTTATCACATAAACCCAAAAATTTATGTTTTAAAAGGATAAACATAAATGAAATTATATGTAACTTCACTATTATTAAGAGAGCAATATTCACTTGAAACAAAGATTTAGTATTTATTACTTGGTATTATAGGTATGATTATAAAAACACAAAGTTTAATTAATAAACGAAATGACTTTTTTGGTCGGAATCCGACAACACCATTTTGAGCAAGATTGTTATTTCTTGTTGTTTAAAATGCACTTTAAAATGCATAAATGGATTCAACACCCTAAAAAACCCCTAAGGTACTCAAACTTTTGCACATTAAACAACATAAACTTATGATTCTTAAAAATCTCTAACAAATTTTAGATAAAAACGATTAAAAAAACATTTCATCTATTAATTAAACTATACTTTATAAAAATATCAAATAAATAATTAAACTAGACCACTTTATAATCTCCCCTATTTGTTTATCTTCTTAACTTGAGATTTCCATTCACTAATTTAAAAATATATAGCAATTTAACTACAATTTCATTTTTATTTATTATAGAGATTTTTCTATATAAACATTATAATTTAATAAGGAGATTTCATATGTACTATTTACATAACTTTAGTAGCTCAAAGCTTATTTTACACATTGGTGCATACATTATTTATATAAAAATTGTGTAGTTTATTTTCTAATTCATGATGTTTATCATTAACATTATTCTCTTATTATACTTTTT
>APFE031421927.1:0-18643 GCA_000404065.3 Pinus taeda | reverse complement strand
AAAATTATTTTTATAAATATTACTAAATTTATTGTAAAGAATTATTTTATTGTATTATTAAAAGCTCCACATGGTATATACTTAGTATGAAGTATAACTTTGATTTTAAAGCATCTTAATTTTTGTTTTTATATGATTCATCCAAAATATAAAATATTTTATTAAAACATATAAAACAAGTAATAAAATGAAAAGAAAGGGAAAGGGTGTGAAAAGGAAATGAATCTTATAAAATGTAAAAAAAAAATTAAAAGAAAATATAATTGACAATCATAAATATTTTGAAAATGTTTGAGTTCCAAAAATAAATAGATAAATAAACTTAAATAAATTTATATGTTTGAGTAGTTATTTTTTGCTTTTCTTGAGATTAGGTGACCTCTAGGACCAATGTTGAATGGTCATTAAAACTTGTAACTTTATATGGTAATCTTACATGTTGTATTGTAAAATTTATCTTTTAGATGCCACCCAAGAGAACTTTTAATGAAGATGATGATGACTAGGACCATGAAAATGTTAGAGTTCCAAAAAAATGTATTTAAAATTGTAAATTTATGTGCAAATCTTATTGGCTGAGTCTTAAAGTTTATCCTTCCCTTATTATTAAAAGGTTTTTTCAAACTTGTAAGTTGACGTAGTAATCCTATGTAGTGTGATGTAAAATATATGTACTATGATGTAAAATATAGATGCCGTAATGTAATGTCTTGTTAAATATTTTGACTCCAAATTAGATTAAAAAATAAAAAGGAAAAAAGCTAAAAAACATAATAATTGTAATTACCAATAAAACATTTTGACTCTTTCGAATTAGATAAAAATTAAACAAAACAAAATAAAATAAAATAAACATAAAATTAATAATGTACCAATCTTATTGGTTGAGTTGTAAAGTTTATCTTTGGGTTATTACTAAAAAGTTTTTTCAAACTTGTAAGTTGGCGTAGTAATCCTATCTACTTTGGTGTAAAATACAAATAGTGTAATGTAATGTCTTGTTAAATATTTTGACTCCATCAAATTACATTAAAAAAAAACCTAAAAAAATTAATTATAATTAACCAATAAATTTTCTAATTTTTAATTATATAAAAATAAAATAACAAAAGTGAAGAATATAATTTAATAATTATAACCCATAGTAAAATTAGTCAAAAGCCATTTCAACCCTAAATTTACCTGTCAGGGAGAGAATCAAACATTTTAATATAAAAACAGTTTTTAAAGTAAAAAAACTTAATCCACTAAAAACTTGGTAAATGAGAATTAAGATAAATATAATTTTGTTTATTTATATATCAGTCAAAAACTTTTTAAACTATAATTATGAAAATGATGATACAACCCTCGAAAATATTAGAATTATAATTAAAAATCGTTAAAAGCGAACTTCTCTACTACCCTGTAAAACTTATCCTCTCATAATGGTGAAATTTATTTTACCAATTATAAATAAGAATAATGGATGGTTATTTTTCAAGTAATGAGGAACATATTTCTTCATTTCTTCCATGACCTTTCATCATCAGTTTGATCCTTGAATGCCTTCTTGCACATCTCTTGTATTGCTTCCAGCCCTGCAGCCACAATGGTTCCAATCGGATGGGCAACATGGTTGGTAAAATTCTCGCAATAATCTCTCGATTATGTGGAGTTAGACGGCAGGCAGACTAAATTCCAGAAAAGTTAGAGATAATATCTGGGTGGCCCTTCTTCAAACCCAGGATACGCAGTTGCAAAATATAGACGTGCCGACGCTGAGAATCTCGTTATATTTTTCCACAGGCTTTCTTGAACGTCATGATCAGTACTGTCGGCAAAGTATAGAGGGATTCATTAATATTGCTTTAGATATGAACACCGTCTGTGGTTACCCATGTCCAGAATTTCCCAGTATTCAAGGCTTATCATGCTCACAGATGATGAAATATAGGCTCCGTCTACGGGTTTGTTATTTCTTATCTTAAATATTATTTCACTCTTTGTATTGTTACAGATGAAATACAGAAGTACTCACGCCGAGAATCCTGTTATATTTTACCACGGCTTTCATGATCAGTACTTTCGGCATGGATGATGGATCTAGATGGGAGGTTCAATAAATCCATGGCAAAAGATAGAGCGATTCAATAATATTTCTTCCGTTATGAACCCCGTTTGTAGTTACCCAGGTCCACAATTGCACCGTATTCAAGAATACGCTCACCGATGAAATATAGGATCCAGTTACTGGTTATTTCTTATTTTAAAGAATCTTCGACTCTTTGTATTTCTCCTTTGTCATGATGTGGCATAGATCTATAATAACATGTGCTTGATTTGTTCCCATCTGGGCGCTTCTGAAAATGGTGCTCCCTTGTGGTCCGTTCCGCTCTGCTTGTTCAGTCCGCTGCATCATGGGTTTTTCTGTCACTCCGAGGATCTGAATTTTATGATGACCCCTAGGCCGTCTGAGCACCTGTAATTAGGTTTCTTAGAATGCCTATCTCAACTGAGTCATATATTTGTATCATTAAAGGATGAAAGAGAGAGTGCGTAAGAACTTGTGGGTTGAGTTCTTTTTCGCAAATTTCTTGTCTCTAGTATTATCTTTCTTGTTGGCTACATTGTCTCTGTATTATCTTATCTTTCTTGTTTTCTTATCTTTCATTTTTCTATGAGAACTCTTATCATAGGTTTTCTTTGGAAGTTTTATTTCATAGTTCCATAATATGATTTATTGCTGGTTTCATGTTTGAAGCTTTATATCTGAATATCATATGTATATTAATATCATATGTGAAGCTGAGAATTTTAGGGTTGCATAAATTGAGTCACGGATGCTTTGCAGTAAGTTTTGCATAAAAATAATACCAGCTATATCTTATGCATATCTCATTATGAATCGAAGGTAGAAAACAAGATCAGGTTGAGTGTATATCTATGTTAAAATTGGATTTCTTATTCTCAGGTTGGTGAATCCTACCATTTTGGTTGATTGTGATCAAGAAGCGAAGAAGCGAAGGCTATGTCAAGCCTTAAACAAATTGATGCAGAACTTGATCTTTGTGCTACACTTGTCTGTCAAACAAAAATTTTAGGTGTAGCACTGGTGACTAGTGTTGGCCTGCCTACGTTAGACTCGAAGTCTTAGTTCAGGGTTGCATTTGGTAGAGCAATTGAAACAACGTCGTTGCTGTGATGGAAGCCACCATGGATGCCAATATTTGTAAGATTGTCTTTCTCCAGCAGTGGAATTTGGATTTCAATGAAGAGATTTAATAGATGGTTGCATTCCACGCTTAGAAATATTTTGTGTGGAAAGAGGTGGCATGGTAACCGCCCTTGACATATGACAACCATGCCCATTGCGAGAGAAATGGTGTAAATTTTATGGTTCCAAAGAGCTCCCCGAATGAACAGAGGAATGTTGTGAAAAATGACTTGTTCTAGCGTTGAAAACGTTTGCATTGAAATTTGGCTACATGACAAATCAATTAGAAATAAATCTCTACTTAGATTCACTGTTGTGATTTAAAGCGAATGAATCATTCATGCTTTATAGTGGATATCCTGCATGTGAATGATCAAGTTTGTTCGTTAAATGTAGACCTGAAAGAGTGAACTTCATTGCAAATTCTCTCCCCAGTAGAGCTACATTATTTTTCCCTTACAAAGGTAAATTCCAAGAAATTACTGAATGTGTAGAAGTAGAAGGGTGTCTAACTAGACAATGTGTTTGTAGACTACACAAATATCTTTCTCTATCCATACTCTCTTAACCTCCCTCATCTCTTCTCTCTATCCTCCCTCCTCTCCCTCTCACGGTATACCCATCTCTATCTTCATACCTCTATATGCTCTCTATCTCACTCTATGTCATCCATCCCTATGCACCCTCTATGTCTATCTCTATCTTCTTCTCTCTCTCCCCCTCATTATGGATCTTCCCTTCCAGCCCATCACTCTCTCTAAGTCTCTCCATATCTCCCACTCTTTTTCTATCTCTCTCCTCTCCCCACTTCACTCTTTAGACATCCCTCCCTCTCTCCTTCTCCCTTTCTCTTTATGTCTACCTTTCATTCTTTTTTCTTCTCTATTTCTCTCTTCTTCCACTGCCTCCCACCCACTATCACTCCTTTCGTACAATTTGTACCATCCTTCTCTCCTTCATTTATTTATATATCGTTGTCTATTTCTATTGTTCCATTACTCTCCATTTGTGTATTTCCATTATCATATTCATGTGTTTCTCTTTATCTCTTCTTCCATCTATCTATCTATATCCCTCCTTCACAACCCTCATCTCTTTCCGTTATTCCTTTAATCTCACTATATGACTCTCATTATCCGTCTCTCCATGTATCATGCCCCCTCTCCTCTTCTTTATATATTATCCTCTCCATATCTATATATTATCTCTCTCCCTATGTGCCATCATTGTCTTTCTCCTCTCTCACTCTCCATATCCTCCCATCTCTTAGTGTCTCTCTCTCTATTTCCATTTACATATTTTCGTGTATCTCTCACTCTCCCCTCTTCCTCATTTCTATCTCTCTCCATGTCCCCTTTTCTCTTTCCCGCCCTAGTTCTTTCACTTTTTGTCTATTTGTCTCTATCTCTTTGTTTCTCTTTATCCCTCAACATTGTTCATTTGTCCTTCTCTTACTCTTTCTCTCAACCTCACTCTCACTTCTTCCCTCTTTGTCTCTCTCTTCTTCCACTCTCTCTCCCTCTCTCGGCCGTCTCTCCAGCTTCCTCCCTTCTAGAAATTTCCTTCGCCTCCCTATCTCCCTCCTTGGCTCTCTTTTTCTCTCCCCCCACTCTCCATCTATCTACTTCAACTAATATAATTTATTTGTCTTTTCTATCCTCTCTGTATTTCTCTCCCTCCCTCTCTCCTTCTCTCTCGCAGTGTCTCCAACACCATCTATTTCCCTCTCTCCGCAATCACTCACTCTCTATCTACCCAAAAGCAAAAATGAAAGTTTTATAATAGTATGACCTCTCTAGCTTGCATTGATTGAAATTTTTATAATTTCAAGTATGTAATGCCTTTCATAATTTGAAATGAAAATAAAAAATTACAATTTTACAAAAGTTTAGGTTAAAAATTCCATCATTTATACAATCAAAATTCCATATAAAGTCTACTTTTCATATTTCAAATATAAAATATTTTAAAAATAGTTTTCGCTTAATTTAATACATTTTTTTTGACATATGTTAAAATATTAAAATTTTGGGGGAATTAATCATTTGTAAAATAATTATAATATGTAGTAGAGGGCATTAAAATGTAAAATCCAAAAACAAAAATGAATAAGAGTATGATGTCTTTGGGTTGCATTGATTGAAATTTTTGTAACTTTAAGTATATAATGCCTTTCATAATTTGAAATAAAAATAAAAAATTACAATTACAAAAGTTTATGTTCAAAATTCCATGATTTATACCATTAAAATTTCATGAACAAAATAATATGGATTATATTTTGTATGAAAATTAATGTACTAATGTTAGAAAATAAAATTTGTCATAGTTAAAAGCAATTTCTACAAATAAAATTTACATATTTGGAAATTCAATTCATATTCTTATATTTCATTATATTACACCATCTTGAAATTCACTAGGTAAGTACTTATAATTATTCTATCTCTCCAAGTTTACATATTGTTTTTTTTCCAATTTTGTATATAGATTTTAGGTGCAGGTCTAGGGTTATGGATCTAGTAAACCTTGAAACCAGTAAAAACTCTTTAGGTGAGAACATCTTTTCGAGTGAAAAACTTGAAAACATATTTAGATATTTAGGGATTTGATAACTTTTGTCCATTTTTCATTGTTTAAATTATATATTTTAATAAATAAATGGATTAAAATCCTTGAAATTTTCGTCGACACTTGGATTGTGGACTACACGTCTTAAACTTACAATTCCAACTAATTTTTACTTCTTTCAAAAAGCTTAAAATTTCAGAAAATTATAAAATAATTAACCTATTTTGAAATGTTTTAACCTTAATAAACTATTTCCTTAGTTACATTATATAATATATGTGTTGTTCTCTTTAAAAAATATATAATATATACATAATTGACATTGGAATATTTTACTTAACATGAGCATTGAAACATTTTATTCACGGACTATATTGACTAGGCTAAAATATTTGTTAATTATTTTATATTTTTAAAACACAAGTTAATATTACTTAACTATAACATTAAAATATTTTATTTATAACCTACATTGTTTTCTTTATTATAATTAATACTTTTGAAATGTTACCCATTAAATTTTTGTTAATAATTAAATGAATTATATATATCTTTCTATTATTTTTAAGGTTGATATTTTTTACTTTAAATTATATCTTTTTAGTTATTAAAATATTTTGTTAAGATTTATATATATTTTATATTGCAATAAATTAATAATATAAATATTCAAATAATTTATTTATGTTTTATAAGAAACTTATTTTAAAAGTATAATACTTTTTTAAAATATTTATTTATATATATTTTAAAATCAAACATAATATTATGGAATTTTTTATCAAATAAAAAAAATAAGTTCACAATTTGTTACAACATGTAACCAAAAGAATCAAAAACCAAAATCCTAGTTGTGGCATACTACCAACATACTGAATATAATACTGAATATAAGCATTCCTCATATTCTACCATATAACTCATATGCGATGCAAATAACTAGTAAATAATGTGTGTTAACTTTGTATAAAAGAGAATGCAAAAGAAACCATTGAAAATATCAATACTCAGTTGCTCCGAGAACCGTGAATACAAGAAAATGGTATAACAAACCGTGAATATACTAGATATACAAGTACCATAAAATACGTACAAGATATACTTTTATATTATAGTCAAATAAGAACTTACTATCAAAAATAATGTTTATCAAGAGTGAGTTACCTTCTAGTGCCATTATTTTTGAAGAAGGTAAGGAAACTAGTAATTTCATTTAAATATGAAACTTAAGAGAATTTGTATAAGTGTTCTCTAGGTTATAAAACACCTTTGTTCAAATATTCCAAAATACATGTTGAAATACCATCGTGGGAATTGGAGCATCCATTTTATTTAAATAATAGAATTACACGTTATACACACAACCCACTTTAATGAGACTCATTCCTAACATTTTGAATCCCCTAGGATAGATGTAATAGGAAAATAACTAACACATGTAGTGAATACTATTGAAACAAAAAGAACCTCGACATAGTTGGCCAACCTCGGAACAACACGAATGGAGAAATTCCCTCGGAACCACACGAATTGAGAAATTATTTCAATATAGGAGGGAATAAGGAAGCTCTTACAATTTCGCTTGATTTGTGCCTTGGTAATGTAAAATTTCATACTAGTAAAAAATAAGAATGAGTTCTTGTTAAAGAAAACTAAACTATGTACAAAACAACTAGCATGTGCGTAAACATAAGAAGTTATTTTGTTACCTGGGATGTAGATGAACGCATCCTGTCGAAACAACGTTAGCACCAAAATCAAAGAGTTACAAATGAGTTACAAACTGATTCTTGATATTCCGAAACTGATTGAGGGAAATCAAGAAAGGGATCTTGGTAAAAAGGAAACGCTTCTTCGATGGTAGGGGATTGTGTATTTTGTTTTCACGGTGTTACCTTTGTGAGCTCTCATTTTTCCATATAGATTCCTTTTACATAAATTCAGACACACCACAATATTCCTTTGGATTGGGGAGTTCCTGCAACATTACCGCATCACAATGAGTAAGGTTCATGGTTCCCTTGCCCGAGCAGAGAAGGTGAGAGGGAAGACGCCCAAGGTGGCCAAACGAGACAAGAAAAAGCCTGGAGGCCGCGCTCACAAGCGAATGCAATACAACTGTTGGTTTGATACCGCAGTGGTTACTTTCGGAAAGATGAGAGGCCAAACTCCTCGGAGAAGTAAATGACTAGACAGATGGGGAAATGGTCGCGAGAAATATGCCATTACCCTCTGGATCTCTCCCTCGTGTCCCTCCCAGTTACCCTACTTCCATCGATTCATTATGCTTGCTGGCTCACCTGAAATGATGGCAGAAGCCTGCTTGTAATGAGACTGGGCTTTACTGCTAAATAAAGCATAGACGGAATAGTTTTTGGAGCCTATTGCGAGGTGGATTTGCAGGTTTTGCGTTGGAGCCAATGTCGAGTTTGTGATTATAGAGAGCTAGCAACTCTTTCGAGATTATTATTTGACAATAATGATCTAGCAACTCTTTTGAGATTATTATTTGGCTATAATGATGTATAGACCGTTGCACGAGAGACATAAGCACGAGGTAGATGAGGACTAGCCAATATATTTTAAGAGACGACCGAGTGGACTTTAAAACCAAATTAAGACTAAAAAATCTACACAAACCCTTGTTGGGTTCTTCTCTTGGCTACTCGAAATTGTTTTCAGTGTCTCTGGTGGGTTCGGCTTCCAGAACAGAGGTGATGGAGACAAGGAGTCTGCGATGAATATCATAAGTAACTTTCTCACTTTCTTGAAGAAAAAATATATGTTTGTTTTATTTGGGTATTTTATTAAACAATTCTTACCAAATATAGATAATATATGCATAATAGTATGCAGTAAAAGATTAAATATTTTACATGTTTCCTTGGTGAGGAAAACATGTTAATGCATGCAGTTAAAGATTTAATTATTTTATATGTACTCTTAGTGAAGAAAAAATGTTAACCCATGCAGTTAAAGATTGAATATTTTATATGTTTTCTTGGTTAAGAGAACATGTTAATGCATCCTGTAAAAGATGATTATTTTATATGTTTTCTTGGTAAAGAAAATATGTTCATGCATGCGGTAAAAGATTGAATATTTTATAAGTTTTCTTGGTAAAGAAATTATTCTATTGACTTTCTTGTAAATAATGATAATCGATGTGAACATTCTTGGAAATATTAATCTCTTCAAAATATTGTCTTTCTAGATGAGATGGATCGAATTTCTTGATTTTGGTGCATAAAAGGTTAATTTAACCTTGTTATTGCTTCTAGATTCTTTAAGCATAAAGATGGATATCTATAATAATTTCTTGAAAGGAAAAACATGAGAAACTTACTTATAGGAAGATAGAGAAATGGGGTTATGATGACTTCCTTTAAGAAAGAAGTAAGTAATTGTTTACATGAAATGATGGTAGAGTTCTAGAGAAGGGAATATGCATTGCATATATTGAAGAAGGGCCATAAGATAAGCTATTGGATACTCAAAGAATAGTCATTTTGTTATGGAGATGTGTTCTTTGTAAGTTAAAGAAACTATGTTAATTTCTTGGAAAATAACTGTGGAAGGAACGCATGTGCAAAGGCATAGAAACAATAGTTTATTACTTGTATGTAAACATAACTAATTTGTTATATGTTTTAAAGGGAAACATGGACTTGTAAAACTAATGGTTAGATATCTTAAAGAGAAATATGCATTAGTCTGAATAAGCATTGTGAAAAGTAGAACAAGAATTTACTTGAATATATGTATTAGTTAATTAGTATGTTATGCTCGCTCATGGAGATGAGTAGATCTTAAAAGATCACTTTTAGAGGTTGTTTATTGATTGATTAATAATGTATCTAATATTGTTGTCAAAGCTTGTTGACAAATACATTGACAGGAAATGATGGGATTTGGTGCCAAAGGAAAGTGATGTTTAACATTATGGTAGGGAAAGGATTAATTGTCCATTGCTAGAACGATCATGCCACAAGGAATGTTGCATGTGGCGGTATGTAAGAAAAGGGTTTCATGGAAAATGTATTAGCTTTTAGCTAGTTATGTGACAACTTATTGATAATTCATTGTAATGATTTTATAACAATGGTTAAGGGATGGAATCCCTTATAAGCCATTGAGTGAGGGGTGAAAACCTTCACGAGCTTTTAATAATAAGATTAAACGTTTGCTGGTTTTCACCCTACGTGGTTTCCAGGGTATATTGTTGTTTAATAGTGTGATTGCCTTTTCTGTTAGTTGATGATGATGAATCCTTGATGTTTATGGTTCTTTATTTGATGGCCTAACCATAATGTCCAAGTATGAGATTAATTAATATGGTGAAGGAATTCATGAAATGGATGCAAGGATTCATGAGACAGTTTATGTTATTACACTACCACAGTGGTGGTTAATGGTTATACAACTTACTATCTTCTATTGCAATTTACTTAATGTACTAATGAATATTATATCTAATGGATAATGAGGGATTGTGGAGTTGGGAATTTGATAATTACTTGTGGGTAATTTGTATAAAAAAATTCTAACTCCCTTCTTTTACATGTGAGGTTACCGGGGTTCATTACAAGTGGTATCAGAGCTAAAGGTTGCAACACGGGCACCTTTGAGAATTGGTAAGCAGGAAAGAAATTTAGGTACGCCATCAATGGGAATTAACTCAGGTACGAGTTTAACCATTCACATATTGATTTATGTAGTACACTACTTTCGGCATGATATGTGTGATTCATGTTTATAACTGCTTTGAGTAGTAAGTAATAAAGTTGTTGCATAACTATTCATGACATTGAATTCTTGATGAGGATAAAAGACAATAAAACTTTTGTCACACTTATGAACAATATTGAATGCTCATTACACCTATGAACAATACTAAGGAACTGACAATCAACTACCAACTTTTGATTTGCAAATATGGAAATAACAAAGATGCATTCATTGAACATGATTGAAGTTAAAATGAACGAAATTTAATGAGTCAATGCATGAATATAAATTATGGGGAACATCCTTGAATAGGATGACAAATTGTTTTAAAAGGACATTAGAAGAACCCCTTTAGGTATTCAAACTATACAAAGAGTCAAGTAGTGAGACTTGATTGTAATAACTAATTTTTGATTCAGTCTTGTCATAGATGCATGAAGATGATTGGTATTTGACATTGGTTAGTGTTGAATGATTAACCAATAGAACTTATATGCATTAATTGCATTGGATTTAAGACTATTACGATTCGTAAACAAGTGATGGTTTGATTGGCGTCACATGCGTGGAATGTGAGTATGATGATTCTTACTCTCTATGTGCTATAGTTTGAGTTGTTTATGAGAAGAGTTGTTAATTTTATTCACCATGAATGCTTGATGCATTGTATATGCCTATGTCTTAAGAGATTTAATGATGTTTCCCTCTAATTCTTTGAGATTCACTAGCATGGGATGATTTTTATGTTAATCATTACCTGTTGTGAGATAAAAATCCTTTGAGCCTCTATTTAATGATGGTTGAATTTATCTCTACTATGGGAATGATGGATTTCTTATGCATGTTGCATTCCAGTGTGAAGTTACTCGTAGAAGCATATCGAGTCGGTAACATTTCTACGACCCATTCATGGTAGGATTACATGTGACAATCATCCATAAATAGACTACCTGTGTTAATGTAGTTGTCTGTAAACCCTAACTACCTTCCCCAACTATAGATGCTTCCAAAGGAAAAGGAAGCAAGGGGAAGGAAGAAAATCGTGTTGTAGGGATAGACGGGTAAGAGAAAAGGAATCACTAAGTCTGGTGATGACCAGATAGTGCAGACTTTGAGTGCTAGAATCTTGCAGAAGATTCTAAGTTTGGTGATGACTAGATAACACTTGAGGTGCATGTGAGTATTGCTTTGACGATGCTTAAGGAGTTGGAAAGTGATAACTATAGTGTGTTGATGTTAATGATTTTCGTCATGTCTCCTTGAAGTCATTATTCTGAAAAGGTCACATAGTAGTGTTAAGATAGTTGTTGCATCTAACATCAAATGCTAACTCTGGTGCATGTGTGACACTTAGGGGTTCATGCTTCTAATTGCATAAGTAGAGGAATCACTCCAATAAGGGTAGTCTAATTAGTTAGTTATGCATGTTGAACAAAGGGTTGGTGACAACAACTTGATTATTCTTAATTATAGTAATGATGCATGGCCAATGTTGGCCATTGTAAATGTAAGATAATACTCCATTAATGACGGTGTGGATTAAGACAATAGACTATAGGAAATTGGAAATGTTTAGATTGTTAACTCAACTATTGCTGACATTTATACATTAATGAATATTTGCATATGCTTTTATACATGACAATATTGTATTCATGATTTTTTTTTGAAATTGAATACTTGTTAACTGATGCATATTTACAACTAACATTGCTGATGGGATTAGGTAGTGGTAGCTTAATGGCAACAAGAAAACTCGTCACATAAATTGCTGCAATTTGAAGTGAAATCATAAATGAGAAATTCTAATGTTATATGATATGCCTAATTATGTTATTTGGAAAATCAAGATCCATACAATATGTATGATAGATATGTTTCCCATCAATCTAGATGTTGTGCACCCATGATGAGGGTTAAGCGTAAATGCATGGTGTGCATGCATGTTTATTTTGTTAATGATAATGTTCATATGGTTCATTATGTAAATTACTTTGGGAAAGAGTAATAAAAGTGAAATGTAACATGCGAGACAGTTGCGGATAGTTGTGAAAGGCTATAAGGCCTTGGGTTGATTGCAGTTGCATGCCCGGAGGGGTTGATGGTACTTGCCTACTCGGATTGAATGACTTGGGTTGATGACAGTTACCTGTCCGGAATGGTTGATGGTACTTGTCTGCCCAGATTGAATGCCTTCGGTTGATAGCGGTTACCTGCCTAGAGGGGTTGATAGTACTTGTCTGCCCGGATTTCCTCTCCTTAGAGATCAATTATCTCAATAAGTGAAAGGAGTTTGACAAGGTGGTGAAGAGGGTGAAAAGCCTAAGGAAACTGTGTTGATTTGGAGCCTGTTGGAGGAGGCCCAAAATTCCCCATAGACGGGACACTGTCAGAGGAATAGGCAACACGCTGCCAAGAGGAATCCTATATTGGACACTATGTGGTCATTCGAATTCTTGAGCTGGTTGGCCAGTGGAATTCCATGTCAGACCTAGTAAGGTCTCTATCAAAGTAACTGTCTGGATGTGAAAATGAATCGATCTAGTTGTGGAAACTAGTTCCCATGGGTTGGGAATTCTTTAGGCTGTTGTGGTTCTCATAGCTAAAGAAATTAACTAATCATCTATATGTTATGTTAAAAATGAATTCTATATATACTTGTGTAAAATATGTTATGCACATTTAACACGAAATGAGTTTAGTACTCGGTAAGGAGTTATTCAAAATTTTAATTCCTTTATTGTATAACTAATCTTGTGAACGTCTTAGTAGAGGCTAAGACAATTTTTACTTGATGCAATGACTGACTGTTTTGATGATTAGAGAGCTAGGTGCTATTTTGGTACTCTTAGAAGTACTCTTTGGATATCTTTAGTGAGAATTAATTCAGTGTGCTTGTGGAGCAGTGAAGAGCTCTTTAATGTACTTGTAAAAGTACTGTGATTTAAAAATCATCTAATATTGCAAAAATGATTGATAGTTAAAAGTATTTCAATTGACTCAAAATATTGTGACTAATGCAATTGAATTTGTTAGTCATACATTACCGGTTACTTACCATGAGGCTTTGATGGGTTGTTCAATCACTATTCAAATGCTTGCATGAAAGTGCTCATGATTTTCAAGAGTAATTGGTAAGATGGTAAGTTGATATAGAGTTTTTTTTTTGAATTTGAATAGGGGCCAAGTGATGGCAATTAGAACTTGCATATGTTTGCAGTGTGGTTTAGATGTTTATATCATGAGTAAGATCTACTGTTCCAGTGAGAGATGAGCATCGAGGACAGTGTTCTTGTTAAGGCGGGGAGTATATAATATTCCTCTCGTAAATAACCAAATAACTCATTGTAAAATCAAAGAGTTACAAACTGATTCTTGATATTCAGAAACTGATTAAGGGAAATCAAGAAAGGGATCTTGGTAAAAAGGAAACACTTCTTGGATGGTAGGGGGTTGTGTATTTTTTTTTTATGGTGTTACCTCTCTGAGCTTTCATTTTTCCATATCGATTCCTTTTACATAAATTCAGACACACCAGGATATTCCATTGGATTGGGGAGTTCCTGCAACATGACCACATCACAACGAGTAAGGTTCATGGTTCCCTTTCTCGAGAGGAGATGTTGAGAGGGTAGATGCCCAAGGTGACCAAACGGGACAAGAAGAAGAATCCTAGAGGCTGCACTCACAAGCGAATTCAATACAACTCCTGGTTTGTTACCGCAGTGGTTACTTTTGGAAAGATGAGAGGCCAAACTACTTAGAGAAGTAAATGACTAGACAGATGGGAAACTGGTTGCGAGAAAGATGCCATTACCCTCTGCGTCTCTCCCTCATCTCCCTCCCAGTTACCCTACTTCCTTCAATTCGTTATGCTTGCCGACTCACCTGAAATGATGTCAGAAGCCTGCTTGTGACGAGACTGGACTTTACTGCTAAATAAAGCATAGAGGGAATAGCCATGCGAGCCTATTACAAGGTGGATTTCCAAGTTTTGCGTTGGAGAGAACGTCCAGTTTCTGATTATAGAAAGCTAGCAACTCTTTTGATATTATTATTTGACTATAATGATGTATAGACCGCTGCACGAGAGACAGAAGCACGAGGGAGATGCAGACTGCCCAATATATTTTAAGAGAGGAGTCAACGAACATTAAAACCAAATTCATACTAAAAAATCTACTCAAACCCTTGTTGGGTTCTTCTCTTGGCTACTCCAAATTGTTTCCAGTGTCTCTGGCGGGTTTGGCTTCTAGAACAGAGGTGATGGAGACAAGGAGGCTGCCATGAATAACATAAGTAACTTGCTCACTTTCTTGAAGAAAAAATATATGTTTGTTTTATTTGGGTATTTTATCAAGAATTTCTTACCAAATATAGATAATATATGAATAATAGTATGCAATAAAGATTCAATTATTTTATATGTATTCTTGGCGAAGAAAACATGTTAATGTATGGAGTTAAGGATTGAATATTTTATATGTTTTCTTGGTGAAGAAAACATGTTCATGCATGCGGTAAAAGATGATTATTTTATATGTTTTCTTGGTAAAGAAAATATGTTGATGAATGCGGTAAAAGATTGAATACTTTATAAGTTTTCTTGGTAGAGGATGTATTCTGTTGACATTCTTGTAAATAATGATAATCAATGTTAACATTCTTCGAAATAATAATCTCTTGAAAAATTTTCTTTCTAGATGAGTTGGATTGAATTCTTCATTTTGGTGCATAAAATGTTAAGTCAACCTTGTTATTTCTTATAGATTCTTTAAGCGTAAAGATGGTTATCTATAATAATTTATTGAAAGGAAAAGCATGAGAAACTTACTTATAGGAAGATAGAACAATGGGGTTATGATGAATTCCTTTAAGAAAGAAGTAAGTAATTGTTTACATGAAATGATGGTAGAGTTCTACAGAAGGTAATATGCGTTGCATATATTGAAGAAGGGCTATAAGATAAGCTATTGGATACTCAAAGAATATTCATTGTGTTATGGAGATGTGTTCTTTGTATGTTAAATAAACTATGTTAATTTCTTGGAAAATAACTATGTTGAAGGAACGCATGCGCAAAGGCGCAGAAACAATAGTTATTACTTGTATGTAAACATAACTAATGTGTTATATGTTTTAAAGGGAAACATGAACTTTTAAACTAATGGTTAGATCTCTAGAAATATGCATTAGTGTGAATAAGCATTGTGAAAAGTAGAACAAGAATTTACTTGAATATATGTAGTAGTTAATTAGTATGTTATGCTTGCTCATGCAGATGAGTAGATGTTAAATGATCACTTTTAGAGGTTTCTTATTGATTGATTAATAATGTATCTAATATTGTTGCCAAAGCTTTGTTGATAACTACATTGGGAGGAAATGATGGCAATTCGTGCCAAAGGAAAGTGATGTTTAACATTGTGGTAGGAAAAGGATTAATCGCCCATTGCTAGAGCAATCATGCCACAAGGAATGTTGCATGTGGCAGTATGTAGGAAAAGGGTTTCATCAAAAATGTATTAGCTTTTAGCTAGTTATGTGACAACTTAATGATAATTCAGTGTAATGATTTTATAACAATGGTTAAGGGATGGAATCCCTTATATGCCATTGAGTGAGGGGCGAAAACCCTCACGAGCGTTTAGTAAATGGATTAAATGTTTTCTGGTTTTCACCCTACGAGGTTTCCAATGTATATTGGTGTCGAATGGTGTGATTGCCTTCTGTGTCAGTTGATGATGATGAATCCTTGATGTTGATGGTTCCTTATTTGATAGCCTAACCATAATGTCCAAGTATGAGATTAATTAATATAGTGAAGGAATTAATGAAATGGATGCAAGGATTCATGAGACAGTTTATGTTATTACACTACCACAGTGGTGGTTAATGGTTATACAACTTACTGTCTTCTATTGCAATTTACTTAATGTACTAATGAATATTATATCTAATGGCTAATGAGGAATTTTGGAGTTGTGTATTAGATAATTAGTTGTGGGTAATTTGTATAAAAAAATTCTAACTCCCTACTTTTACATGTGAGGTTACCAAGGTTCATTACAGTTGGTGCCCCGCCATGGCAACAACATAATTGGGTTTGTTTCTCACTATGAGGAATTGGAACAAAATGATGAATTTCTATTTTTCCTTAGAAAATATCTTAAAGTGAATGGGAGAGGATGCACTATATTTTTGGAAACACCCAAATGAAAACCGATAATTTCTATAGGCGAAACTGCAAATTGTTAAGCCAAGATAAAAATTATGTGAAGTACCAAAGCAGAAGTCCAAAGAGTACCTCCATTCATGTAAGCTAAGGAAACCTGCATTCCACGGGAACAAGAAAGGGAAATCTTAGAAACCCAAGGTGAACCCCATGAAAAAAAAAACACGTAGAAGCAAAAGCAGAGAAACTAGTCAAACCCAGGTGGAAGGGGTAAAATAAGGGGAAGAAAGAAATACAACGAGAGTACTAGCTAGAGTAGGGTACCAACTAACACATTTCACAAATTTAAAGAATCGATGCAGATAGAAATTCACAATTTCTACTTGAATATGTGGTGCGATGGTTTTGGTGAGTGCCAAGTGCTGGAACATTATCTCTCTAGGTGGTAGGGAAGCGGATATCATCTATAATACATCACAATTGCAAAGAATCCCTTCTTCCCTATAATAGTTCTCTACAACGTGACAAGGACGAAATAGAGAGAAAGGAGCTTCAGGAAAACAAATTTATGGTT
Source organism: Pinus taeda (assembly GCA_000404065.3). Lineage (NCBI taxonomy): Eukaryota > Viridiplantae > Streptophyta > Pinopsida > Pinales > Pinaceae > Pinus > Pinus taeda. The sequence continues at coordinate 1,399 of APFE031421927.1, read as the reverse complement.
AGATGGAAACTGCGAAAATGACCTTGACCTTTTGATCCAAACTAGGCCACCCTCATTGTTGATCAGAACCATGAGTGGGCGAATGTGAACACCATGCGAATTCTAGTGATGGAGCTAGTCAAAAATCACCACGTGTGCCATAATATTGTTACAAATACAATTTAAAAAGTAAATGACTTAAGATATAACATTATTTCTTTCATATTCAAATGAGTTCTAGGTATGATGAAGTTAAATAGGTGATTGACCAATACATTATACAACAATTCAATTCAAAATAACCCATAACACAAATAAAAAATCATTGTAATAAATTTTTCATTTAGTTAGTCATTAGGCCATGGAAACACATCATCATGATACCACATATGGATTTCTTTCCACTAGTCACAGACCATAAAGGAATTAATACACCACCATTTCCATTTCACAAACTATTCTATGTGATAGGTATAGGTCAAATTAAAAGAAACAAACAAAAAAAGATTGTGGAGAATGGGGACATCACAATATTAGGGTGGATGGTTTAGTATGGTTGAAGCAATGAAAGACAAAGGACTGGTATGGGATTCAACTCTCAAGGAAAATAAGCTATTTGATTGAGCACTTGGGAAGGAAGTTGCACATGCCTCTATTTTGAGTAGATTGTTTGATTGTATTACATTTACATTAAGATGTATTTGTGGCTCAAATTCATCTATAGTTAGATCACATAACATATCACATCTATTTTCATATATGCTCTTCTTCCATATGTGCTAAGGACTTATGGTGTTTCCTTTACAACTTCTAGTGCAAATGCTAGTTTTAAATCGCTCATTAGTCGATTTTAAGGAACAAAATTATTTTTATAAATATTACTAAATTTATTGTAAAGAATTACTTTATTGTATTATTAAAAGCTCCACATGGTATGTACTTAGTATGAAGTATAACTTTGATTTTAAAGCATCTTAGTTTTTGTTTTTATATCATTCATCCAAAATATAAAATATTTTATTAAAACATATAAAACAAGTAATAAAATGAAAAGAAAGCGAAAGGGTGTGAGATTAATTAATATGGTGAAGGAATTAATGAAATGGATACAAGGGTTTCAGGGAAAATGTATTAGCTTTTAGCTAGTTATGTGAAAACTTAATGATAATTCATTGTAATGATTTTATAACAATGGTTAAGTGATGGAATCCCTTATAAGCCATTGAGTGAGGGGTGAAAACTCTCACGAGCGTTTAGTAAATGGATTAAATGTTTGCTGGTTTTCACCCTATGAGGTTTCTAATGTATATTGGTGTCCAATGGTGTGATTGCCTTTTGTGTCAGTTGATGATGATGAATCCTTGATGTTGATGGTTCCTTATTTGATAGCCTAAACATAATGTCCAAGTATGAGATTAAT
>APFE031421925.1:0-20857 GCA_000404065.3 Pinus taeda | reverse complement strand
TATGTCTAGATGTTTCTATTTCGATTTCTAATGTGGTAATGGAGATAGGAATAAAATAAGAAATAGAAATGGAAATACAAAGTTGAAATTGAAATTGACATTGAATAGAATATAAATACAAATTAACATGTACATGTAGGAATTGTCATAGAAATTGACATGTACGTTAAAATCAAATTGAAATAAAATTAAAAATTGTGATGCACATGAAATTAATGTGTTAACAAAACTGAATAGAATTATAACTGATATGTACACTAAAATCAGGGTGTTTGAAAATCACATAAACTTTAAAATAAGCTCATTAAAAATTGAGATGTCCAAAGAAATCAATGTGACAAAATATGAAGGTGACATTGAAGAGAAATTGAAATTGTCTCTTTTCATGAAACCAATTATCTACAGAGAGAGTTAACAAGTAGTCAAAGAGCACACATGTCAGAAAACAATCATTGAAAACTAAGTCTTATGGTCAATTCGCACCTCAGTACCCTTGGACACGTTCCATAGTTGACATGTAGACTTTTTCCAGTCATTCACTCAATCAATTAAATAACTTGTGATCATCAATGTGTTCAGTAATTGTATGTCTAGATGTTTCTATTTCGATTTCTAATGTGGTAATGGAGATAGGAATAAAATAAGAAATAGAAATGGAAATACAAAGTTGAAATTGAAATTGACATTGAATAGAATATAAATACAAAATAACATGTACATGTAGGAATTGTCATAGAAATTGACATGTACGTTAAAATCAAATTGAAATAAAATTAAAAATTACAATGTACATGAAATCAATGTCTTAAAATTTCACATGTACATTGAAATCGATGCGCTAGAAACTGATCAAAACTGAAATAGAATTAGAACTGAGATGTACACTAAAATCAATGTGCTTGAAAATCACATGAACTTTAAAATAAGCTCATTAAAAATTGAGACATCCAAGGAAATCAATGTGACAAAATATGAATGCTACATTGAAGAGAAATTGAAATTGACTCTTTTAATGAAACCAATTATGTACAGAGGGAGTTAACAAGTAGTCAAAGAGCACACATGTCAGAAAACGATCATTGAAAACTAGGTCTTATGGTCAATTCGTACCTCAGTACCCTTGGACAAATTCCGTAGTTGACATGCAAACTTTTTCCACTCGTTAACTCAATCAATTAAATAACCTGTGATCATCAGTGTACTCAGTAATTGTATGTCTAGATGTTTCTATTTCGATTTCTAATGTGGTAATGGAGATAGAAATAAAATAAGAAATAGAAATTTGAAATTCAAATTGACATTGAATATAATATAAATACAAATTAACATGTACATGTAGGAATTGTCATAGAAATTGACATGTACGTTAAATTCAAATTGAAATAAAAATAAAATTTGCAATGTACATGAAATATATGTGTTAAAATTTCACACGTACATTGAAATGAATGCGCTAGAAGTTGAACAAAGCTGAAATAGAATTAGAACTGAAATGCACACTAAAATCAATGTGTTTGAAAATCACATGAACTTTAAATTAAGCTCATTAAAAATTGAGATGTCCAAGGAAATCAATGTGACATAATATGAAGGTGACATTGAAGAGAAATTGAAATTGACTTGTTTAATGAAACCAATTATGTACAGAGAGAGTTAACAAATAGTCAAAGAGCACACATGTCAGAAAACGATCATTGAAAACGAGGTTGTTATGGTCAATTCGCACCTCGGTACCCTTGGACAAATTCCGTAGTTGACATGTAGACTTTGTCCACTCTTTAACTATCTCAATTAAATAACTTGTGATCATCAATGTACTGACTAATTGTAACTCTAGATGTTTCTATTTCGATTTCTAATGTGGTAAGGGACATAGAAATAAAATAAGAAATAGAAATGGAAATAGAAAGTTGAAATTGAAATTGACATTGAATAGAATATAAATACAAATTAACATGTATGTAGGAATTGTCATAGAAATTGACATGTACGTTAAAATCAAATTGAAATAAAATTAAAAATTGCAATGTACATGAAATCAATGTGTGAGAATTTCACACGTACATTGAAATCAATGCGCTCGAAATTGAACAAAATTGAAATAGAATTAGAACTGAGATGTACACTAAATTCAATGTGTTTGAAAATCACATGAACTATAAAATAAGCTCATTAAAAATTGAGAAGTCCAAGGAAATCAATGTGAGAAGATATGAAGGTGACATTGAAGAGAAATTGAAATTGACTCTTCTAATGAATCCAATTATGTACAGAGAGAGTTAACAAGTAGTGAAAGATAACGCATGTCAGAAAACAATCATTGAAAACTAGGTCTTATTGTCAATTCGTACCTCGGTACCCTTGAACAAATTCTGTAGTTGACATGTAAACTTTTTCCGCTCGTTAACTCAATCAATTAAATAACTTGTGATGATCAATGTACGAAGTAATTGTATGTCTAGATGTTTCTATTTGATTTCTAATGTGGTAATGGAGATAGAAATAAAATAAGAAATAGAACTGGAAATTGAAATTGACATTCAATAGAATATAAATACAAATTAACATGTACATGTAGGAATTGTCATAGAAATTGACATGTACGTTAAAATAAAATTCAAATAAAATTAAAAATTGCAATGTACATGAAATCAATGTGTTAAAATTTCACACTTACATTGAAATCAATGCATTATAAATTGAACAACGCTAAAATAGAATTAGAACTGGAATGTACACTAAAATCAATGTGTTTGAAAATCACATGAACTTTAAAATAAGCTCATTAAAAAATTGAGATGTCGAAGGAAATCAATGTTGCAAAATATGAAGGTGTCATTGAAGAGAAATTGAAATTTACTCTTTTAATGTAACCAATTATGTACAGAGAGAGTTAACAATTAGTCAAAGACCACGCATGTCAAAAAACGATCATTGAAAACTAGGTCGTATGGTCAATTCGCACCTCAGTACCCTTGGACAAATTCCATAGTTGACATCTGGACTTTTTCCACTAGTTGACTCAATCAATTAAATAACTTGTGATCCTCAACATACTGAGTAATTGTATGTCTAGAAGTTTATATTTCAATTTATAATGTGGTAACGGAGATAGGAATAAAATGAGAAATAGAAATGAAAATAGAAATTTGAAATTGAAGTTGAAAGTGAATAGAATATAAATACAAATGAACATGTACATGTAGAAATTGTCATAGAAATTGACATGTACGTTAAAATCAAATTGAAATAAAATAAAAAAAAATTACAATGTCCATGAAATCAATGTGTTAAAATTTCACACATACATTGAAATCGATGCGCTAGAAACTGATCAAAACTGAAATAGAACTAGTACTGAGATGTATACTAAAATCAATGTGTTCGAAAATCACATGAACTTTAAAATAAGCTCATTAAAAATTGAGACGTCCAAGGAAATCAATGTGACAAAATATGAATGTGACATTGAAGAGAAATATAAATTGACTCTTTTAATGAAACCAATTATGTACAGAGAGAGTTAACAAGTAGTCAAAGAGCACACATGTCAAAAAACGATCATTGAAAACTAGGTTTTATGGTCAATTCGCACCTCAGTACCCTTGGACAAATTTCGTAGTTGACATTTAGATTTTTTCCACTTGTTAACTCAATCAATTAAATAACTTGTGATCATCAATGTATTCAATAATTGTATGTCTAGATGTTTCTATTTCGATTTCTAATGTGGTAATGGAGATAAGAATAAAATGAGAAATACAAATGGAAATACAAATTTGAAATTGAAATTGACATTGAATAGAACATGAATACAAATTAACATGTACATGTAGGAATTGTCATAGAAATTGACATGTATGTTAAAATCAAATTGAAATAAAAATAAAGATTGCAATGTACATGAATCTATGTTTTAAAATTTCACACGTACATTGAAATCAATGCGCTAGAAATTAAACAAAGCTAAAATAGAATTAGAACTGAAACGTACACTAAAATCAATGTGTTTTCAAATCACATGAACCTTAAAATAAGCTCATTAAAAATTGAGATGTCCAAGGAAATCAATGTGACAAAATATGAAGGTGACATTGAAGAGAAATTGAAATTGAATCTTTTAATGTAACCAATTATGTACAGAGAGAGTTAACAATTAGTCAAAGAGCACACATATCAGAAAACGATCATTGAAAACTAGGTCTTATGGTCAATTTGCACCTCAATACCCTTGGACAAATTCCATAGTTGACATGTAGACCTTTTCCACTCATTCACTCAATCAGTCAAATAACTTGTGATCATCAATGTATTCAGTAATTGTATGTCTAGATGTTTCTATTTCAATTTCTAATGTGGTAATGGAGATAAGAATAAAATAAGAAATATAAATGGAAATACAAATTTGAAATTGAAATTGACATTGAATAGAATATAAATACAAATTAACATGTGCATGTAGGAATTTGTAATAGAAATTGACATGTACGTTAAAATCAAATTGAAATAAAAATAAAAAATTGCAATGTACATGAAATCTATGTGTTAAAATTTCACACGTACATTAAATCAATCCGCTAAGAAATTAACAAAGCTAAAATAGAATTAGAACTGAAATGTACACTAAAATCAATGTGTTTGAAAATCACATGAACTTTAACATAAGATTATTGAAAATTGAGATGTCCAAGGAAATCAATGTGACAATATGAAGGTGACATTGAAGAGAAATTGAAATTGACTCTTTTAATGTAACCAATTATGTACAGAGAGAGTTAACAAATAGTCAAAGAGCACACATGTCAGAAAACGATCATTGAAAAGTAGGTCTTATGGTCAATTCGCACCTCAGTACCCTTGGACAAATTCCATAGTTGACATTTAGACTTTTTCCACTCGTTAACTCAATCAATTAAATAACTTGTGATCATCAATGTATCAAATAATTGTATGTCTAGATGTTTATATTTCGATTTCTAATGTGGTAATGGAGATAGGAACAAAATAAGAAATACAAATGGAAATACAAATTTTAAATTGAAATTGACATTGAATAGAATATAAATACAAATTAACATGTACATGTAGGATTTGTCATAGAAATTGAAATGTACCTTAAAATCAAATTGAAATAAAAGTAAAAATTGCAATGCACATGAAATCAATGTGTTTAAATTTCACACGTACATTGGAAACAATGCGCTAGAAATTAAAATGTACATCTAGGAACTGTCATAGAAATTGACATGTAAGTTGAAATCAAAATGAAATAAAATTAAAAATTGCAATGTACATGAAATCAATGTGTTAAAATTTCACACGTACATTGAAATCATTGTGCTAGAAATTGAACAAAACTGAGATAGAATTAGAACTGAGATGTACACTAAAATCAATGTGTTTGAAAATCACATGAAATTTAAAATAAGCTCATTAAAAATTGAGATGTCCAAAGAAATCAATGCGACAAAATATGAAGGTGACACTGAAGAGAATTAGAATTGACACTTTTAATCAAACCAATTATGCACAGAGAGAGTTAACAAGTAGTCAAAGAGCACACATATCAGAAAACAATCATTGAAAACTAGGTCTTATGGTCAATTCGCACCTCACTACCCTTGGACAAATTCTGTAGTTGACATGTAGACATTTTCCACTAGTGAACTCAATCAATTAAATAACTTGTGATCATCAAAGTACTGAGTAATTGTATGTCTAGATGTTTCTATTTCGATTTCTAATGTGGTAATAGAGATAAGAGTAATGTGAGAAATAGAAATGGAAATAGAAATTTGAAATTGAAATTGACATTGAATAGAATATAAATACAAATTAACATGTACATGTAGGAATTGTCATAGAAATTTACATGTAACATTAAAATCAAATTGAAATAAAAATAAAAATTGCAATCTACATGAAATCTATGTGTTAAAATTTCACACGTACATTGAAATCAATCCGCTAGAAATTGAACAAAGCTCAAATAGAAATAGAACTCATTCACTCAATCAATCAAATAACTTGTGATCATCAATGTATTTAGTAATTGTATGTCTAGATGTTTCTATTTCGATTTCTAATGTGGTAATGGAGATAAGAATAAAATGAGAAATAGAAATGGAAATAGAAATTTGAAATAGAAATTGACATTGAATAGAATATAAATACAAATTAACATGTACATGTACGAATTGTCATAGAAATTGACATGTACGTTAAAATCGAATTGAAATAAAAATAAAAATATCACACGTACATTGAAATCTACGTGTTAAAACATCACACGTACATTGAAATCAATGCGCTAGAAATTGAACAAAGGTCAAATAGAAATAGAATTGAAATGTACTCTAAAATCAATGTGTATGAAAATCACATGAACTTTAAAATAAGCTCATTAAAAATTGAGATGTCCAAGGAAATCAATGTGACAAAATATGAAGGTGACATTCAAGAGAAATTGAAATTTACTCTTTTAAGGGAACCAATTATGTATAGAGAGAGTTAACAAGTAGTCAAGGAGCACACATGTCAGAAAATGATCATTGAAAACTAGGTCTTATGGGCAATTCACACCTTAGTACCCTTGGACAAGTTCAGTAGTTGACACGCAAACTTTTTCCACTCATTAACTCAATCAATTAAATAACTTGTGATCATTAGTGTACTGAGTAATTGTATGTCTAGATGTTTCGATTTCGATGTCTAATGTAGTAATGGAGATAGAAATAAAATAAGAAATAGAAATGGAAATAGAAATTTGAAATTGAAATTGACATTGAATAGAATATAAATACAAATTAACATGTACATGTAGGAATTGTCATAGAAATTGACATGTACGTTAAAATAAATTGAAATAAAAATAAAAATCGCAATGTACATGAAATCCATGTGTTAAAATTTCACACGTACGTTGAAATAAATGCGCTAGAAACTGAACAAATCTGAAATAGAATTAGAACCGAAATGTACACTAAAATCAATGTGTTTGAAAATCACATGAACTTTAAAAAAAGCTCATTAAAAATTGAGATGTCCAAGGAAATCAATGTGACAACATATGAAGGTGACACTGAAGAGAAATTGAAATTGACTCTTTTAATGAAACCATTTATGTACAGAGGGAGTTAACAAGTAGTCAAAGAGCACACATGTCAAAAAATGATCATTGAAAACTAAGTCTTATGGTCAATTCGCACCTCAGTACCCTTGGATATATTGCATAGTTGACATGCAGACTTTTTCCACTCTTTAACTCAATCAATTAAATAACTTCTAATCATCAGTGTACTGAGTAATTGTATGTCTAGATGTTTCTATTTTGATTTCTAATGTGGTAATGGAGATAGAAATAAAATAAGAAATAGAAATGGAAATAGAAATTTGAAATTGAAATTTACATTTAATAGAATATAAATACAAATTAACATGTACATGTAGGAATTGTCATAGAAATTGAGATGTAACTTAAAATCAAATTGAAATAAAAATAAAAATTGCAATGTACATGAAATCTATGTGTTAAAATTTCGCACGTACATTGAAATAAATGTGCTAGAAATTGAACAAAGCTCAAATAGAAATAGAACTGATATGTACACTAAAATCAATGTGTATGAAAATCACCCGAACTTTAAAATAAGCTCATTAAAAATTGAGATTTCCAAGGAAATCAATGTGACAAAATATGAAGGTGACATTGAAGAGAAATTGAAATTGACTCTTTTAATGAAACCAGTTATGTATAGAGAGAGTTAACAAGTAGTCAAAGAGCACACATGTCTAAAAACGATCATTGAAAACTAGGTCTTATGGTCAATTCGCACCTCAGTACTGTCGGACAAATTCCGTAGTTGACACGCAGACCTTTTCCACTCATTAACTCAATCAATTAAATAACTTGTGATCATCAGTGTACTGAGTAATTGTATGTCTAGATGTTTCGATTTCGATTTCTAACGTTTTAATGGAGATAGAAATAAAATAAGAAATGGAAATGGAAATAGAAATTTTAAATTGAAATTGACATTGAATAGAATATAAATACAAATTAACATGTACATGTAGGAATTTTCATAGAAATTGAGATGTACGTTAAAATCAAATTGAAATAAAAATAAAAATTCCAATGTACGTGAAATCTATGTGTCAAAATTTCACACGTAAATTGAAATAAATGCACTAGAAACTGAACAAATCTGAAATAGAATTAGAACTGAAATGTACACTAAATTCAATGTGTTTGAAAATCACATGAACTTTAAAAAAAGCTGAGTAAAATTTGAGATGTCCAAGGAAATCAATGTGACAACATATGAAGGTGACACTGAAGAGAAATTGAAATTGACTCTTTTAATGAAACCAATTATGTACAGAGAGAGTTAACAAGTCGTCAAAGAGCACACATGTCAGAAACGATCATTGAAAACTAGGTCTTATGGTCAATTCGCACCTCAGTACCCTTGGACAAATTCCGTAGTTGACATGAAGACTTTTTCCACCTGTTAACTCAATCAATTAAATAACTTCTGATCATCAGTGTACTGAGTAATTGTATGTCTAGATCTTTCTATTTCGATTTCTAATGTGGTAATGGAGATAGAAATAAAATAAGAAATAGAAATGGAAATAGAAATTTGAAATTGAAATTTATATTGAATAGAATATAAATACAAATTAATATGTACATGTAGGAATTATCACAGAAATTGACATGTACGTTAAAATCAAATTGAAATAAAAATAAAAATTGCAATGTACATGAAATCTATGTCCTAAAATTTCACACGCACAATAAAATCAATCTGCTAGAAATTAAAATGTACATGTAGGAATTGTCATAGAAATTGACATGTATGTTAAAATCAAATTGAAATAAAATAAAAAATTGCAATTTACATGAAATCAATGTGTTAAAATTTCACACATACATTGAAATCAATGCGCTAGAAATTGAACAAAACTGAGATAGAATTAGATTTGAGATGTACACTAAAATCAATGTGTTCGAAAATCACATGAAATTTAAAATAACCTCATTAAACATTGAGATGTCCAAAGAAATCAATGTGACAAAATATGAAGGTTACATTGAAGATATTTAGAAATGAACACTTTTAATGAAACCAATTATGTACAGATAGAGTTAACAAGTAGTCAAAGAGCACACATGTCAGAAAACAATCATTGAAAACTAGGTCTTGTGGTCAATTCGCACCTCAGTACCCTTTGACAAATTCTGTAGTTGACATGTAGACTTTTTCCAATAGTTAACTCATTCAATTAAATAACTTGTGATCATCAACGTACTGAGTAATTGTATGTCTAGATGTTTCTATTTCGATTTCTAATGTGGCAATGGAGATAAGAATAAAATGAGAAATAGAAATGGAATTGAAATTTGAAATTGAAATTGACATTGAATAGAATATAAATACAAATTAACATGTACATGTAGGAATTGTCATACAAATTTGACATGTACATTAAAATCAAATTGAAATAAAAATAAAAATTACAATGTACATGAATCTATGTGTTAAAATTTCACACGTACATTGAAATCAATGCGCTAGAAATTGAACAAACCTAAAATAGAATTAGAACTGAAAATTACACTAAAATCAATGTGTTTTAAAATCACATCAACTATAAAATAAGCTCATTAAAAATTGAGATGTCCAAGGAAATCAATGTGACAAAATATGAAGGTGACATTAAAGAGAAATTGAAATTGACTCTTTCAATGTAACCAATTATGTACAGAGAGAGTTAACAATTAGTCAAAGAGGACACATGTCAGAAAATAATCATTGAAAACTAGGTCTTATGGTCAATTCGCGCCTCAGTACCCTTGGACAAATTCCATAGTTGACATGTAGACTTTTTCCACTCATTCACTCAATCAATTAAATAACTTGTGATCATCAATGTATTCAGTAATTGTATGTCTAGATGTTTCTATTTCGATTTCTAATGTGGTAATGGAGATAGGAATAAAATAAGAAATAGAAATGGAAATACAAAGGTGAAATTGAAATTGACATCTAATAGAATATAAATACAAATTAACATGTACATGTAGGAATTGTCATAGATATCGACATGTACATTAAAATCAAATTGAAATAAAATTAAAAATTGTGATGCACATGAAATTAATGGGTTAACAAAACTCAATAGAATTAGAACTGATATGTACACTAAAATAAATGTGTTTGAAAATCACATGAACTTTAAAATAAGCTCACTAAAAATTGAGATGTCCAAAGAAATCCATGTGACAAAATATGAAGGTGACATTGAAGAGAAATTGAAATTGTCTCTTTTAATGAAACCAATTATCTACAGAGAGAGTTAACAAGTAGTCAAAGAGCACACATGTCAGAAAACAATCATTGAAAACTAAGTCTTATGGTCAATTCGTAGCTCAGTACCCTTGGACAAATTCCGTAGTTGAAATCTAGACTTTTTCTACTAGTTGACTCAATCAATTAAATAACTTGTGATCATCAACGTACAGAGTAATTGTATGTCTAGATGTTTCTATTTCGATTTATACTGTGGTAATGGAGATAGGAATAAAATGAGAAATGGAAATGGAAATAGAAATTTGAAATTGAAATTGACATTCAATAGAATATAAATACAAATTAACATGTACATGTAGGAATTGTCATAGAAATGACATGTACGTTAAAATCAAATTGAAATAAAAATAAAAATTGCAATGTACATGAAATCAATGTGTTAAAATTTCACACGTACATTGAAATCAATGCACTGCAAACTGAACAAAGCTGAAATAGAATTACAACTGAAATGTACACTAAAATCAATGTGTTTGAAAATCAAATGAACTTTAAGATAAGCTCATTAAAAATGGAGATGTCCAAGGAAATCAATGTGACAAAATATGAGGGTGACATTGAAGAGAAATTGAAATTGACTCTTTTAATGTAACCAATTATGTATAGAGAGAGTTAACAAGTAGTCAAAGAACACACATGTTAGAAAATTATCATTGAAAACTAGGTCTTATCATCAATTCACACCTCTGTACCCTTGGACAAATTCCATAGTAGACATGTAGATTTTTTCCACTTGTTAACTCAATCAATTAAATAACTTGTGATCATCAATGTATTCAGTAATTGTATGTATAGATGTTTCTATTTCGATTTCTAATGTGGTATTGGAGATAGAATAAAATAAGAAATAACAAATGGAAATACAAATTTGAAATTGAAATTGACATTGAATAGAATATAAATACAAATTTACATGTACATGTAGGAATTGTCATAGAAATTGGCATGTACGTTAAAATCAAATTGAAATAAAATTAAAAATTGCAATGTAATGAAATAAATGTGTTAAAATTTCACATGTACATTAAAATCAATGCGCTAGAAATTGAACAAAACTGAAATAGAATTAGAACTGAGATGTACACTAAAATCAATGTGTTTGAAAATCACATCAACTTTAAAATAAGCTCATTAAAAATTGAGATGTCCAAAGAAATCAATGTGACAAAATATGAAGGTGACATTGAAGAGAAATTGAAATTGACTCTTTTGATGAAACCTATTATGTACAAAGAGAGTTAACAAGTAGTCAAAGAGCACACATGTCAGAAAACAATCATTGAAAACTAGGTCTTATGATCAATTCACACCTTAGTACCCTTGGAAAAATTATGTAGTTGACATCTAGATTTTTTCCACTAGTTGACTCAATCATTTAAATAACTTGTGATCATCAAGGTATTGAGTAATTTTATGTCTGGACGTTTACATTTCAATTTATAATGTGGTAATGGAGATAGGAACAAAATACAAATTAACATGTACATGTAGGAGTTGTCATAGAAATTGACATGTATGTTAAAATCAAATTGAAATAAAAATAAAAATTGCAATGCAGATGAAATCAATGTGTTTAAATTTGACACGCACATTGGAATCAATGCGCCATAAATTAAAATGTACATGTAGGAATTGTCATAGAAATTGACATGTACGTTAAAATCAAATTGAAATAAAATTAAAAACTGCAATGTACATGAAATCAATGTGTTAAATTTCACACGTACATTGAAATCAATGCGCTAGAAGTTGAACAAAACTGAGATAGAATTAGAACTGAGATGTACACTAAAATCAATGTGTTTAAAAATTACATGAACTTTAAAATAAGCTCATTAAAAATTGAGATGTCCAAAGAAATCAATGTGACAAAATATGAAGGTGACACTGAAGAGAATTAGAAATTGACACTTTTAATCAAACCAATTATGTACAGAGAGAGTTAACAAGTAGTCAAAGAGCACACATGTCGGAAAACGATCATTGAAAACTAGGTCTTATGGTCAATTCGCACCTCAGTACCCTTAGACAAATTCCATAGTTGACATGTAGACTTTTTCCACTCATTCACTCAATCAATTAAATAACTTGTGATCATCAATGTATTCAGTAATTATATGTCTAGATGTTTCTATTTCGATTTCTAATGTGGTAATGGAGATAGGAATAAAATAAGAAATAGAAATGAAAATACAAGTTGAAATGAAATTGACATCGTAATAGATTTTTAAATACAAATTAACTTGACAGTAGATTATTGTCAGGTATATATCGACAGGTACGTTAAATATCAAAATGAAATAAAATGAAAAATTTGGAGCACATAAATTAATGGGCGTTAACAAAACTGAATATAATTAGAACTGATATGTACACTAAAATCAATGTGTTTGAAAATCACATCAACTTTAAAATAAGCTCATTAAAAATTGAGATGTCCAAAGAAATCAATGTGACAAAATATGAAGGTGACATTGAAGAGAAATTGAAATTGTCTCTTTGAATGAAACCAATTATCTACAGAGAGAGTTAACAAGTAGTCAAAGAGCACACATGTCAGAAAACAATCACTGAAAACTAAGTCTTATGGTCAATTTGTAGCTCAGTACCCTTGGACAAATTCCGTAGTTGAAATCTAGACTTTTTCTACTAGTTGACTCAATCAATTAAATAACTTGTGATCATCAACGTACTGAGTAATTGTATGTCTAGATGTTTCTATTTCGATTTATATTGTGGTAATGGAGATAGGAATAAAATGAGAAATAGAAATGGAAATAGAAATTTGAAATTGAAATTGACATTGAATAGAATATAAATACAAATTAACATATAACATGTAGGAAATATCATAGAAATTGCAATGTACGTTAAAATCAAATTGATATATAAATAAAAATTGCAATGTACATGAAATGTCTGTGTTAAAATTTCACACGTAGATTGGAAACAATGCTGAAATAGAATTAGAACTGAAATGTACACTAAAATTAATGTGTTTAAAAATCACATGAACTTTAAAATAAACTCATTAAAAATTGAGATGTCCAAGGAAATCAATGTGACAAAATATGAAGGTGACATTGAAGAGAAATTGAAATTGACTCTTTTAATGTAAACAATTATGTACAAAGAGAGTTAACAGTTAGTCAAAGAGCACACATGTCAGAAAATGATCATTCAAAACTAGGTCTTATGGTCAATTTGCACCTGAGTACCCTTGGAGAAATTCCATAGTTGACATGTAGACTTTTTCCACTCATTCACTAAATCAATTAAATAACTTGTGATCATCAATGTATTAAGTAATTGTATGTCTAGATGTTTCTATTTCGATTTCTAATGTGGTAATGGAGATAGGAATAAAATAACAAATAGAAATGGAAATACAAATTTGAAATTGAAATTGACATTGAATAGAATATAAATACAAATTAACATATACATGTAGGAATTGTCATATAAATTGGCATGTACGTTAAAATAAAATTGAAATAAAATTAAGAATTGCAATGTACATGAAATCTATGTGTTAAAATTTCACACGTACATTGAAATCAATGCGCTATAAACTGAACAAAGCTGAAATAGAATTAGAACTGAAATGTACACTAATATTAATGTGTTTGAAAATCACATGAACTTTAAAATAAGCTCATTAAAAATTGAGATGTCCAAGGTAATCAATGTGACAAAATATGAGGGTGACATTGAAGAGAAATTGAAATTGACTCTTTCAATGTAACCAATTATGTACAAAGAGAGTTAACAAGTAGTCAAAGAGCACACATGTCAGAAAATGATCATTGAAAACTAGGTCTTATGGTCAATTCAGACCTCATTACCCTTGGACAAATTCCATAGTTGACATGTAGAATTTTTGTACTAGTTAACTCAAGCAATTAAATAACTTGTGACATAAATGTATTCAGTAATTGTATGTCTAGATGTTTCTATTTCGATTTGTAATGTGGTAATGGAGATAGGAATAAAATAAGAAATACAAATGGAAATACAAATTTGAAATTGAAATTGACATTGAATAGAATATAAATACAAATTAACATGTACATGTACGAATTGTGATAGAAATTGGCATGTATTTTAAAATCAAATTGAAATAAAACTAAAAATTGCAATGTACATGAAATCAATGTGTTAAAATTTCACACGTACATTGAAATCAATGCACTAGAAATTGAACAAAACTGAAATAGAATTAGAACTGAGATGTACACTAAAATCAATGCGTTTGAAAATCACATGAACTTTAAAATAAGCTCATTAAAAATTGAGATGTCCAAAGAAATCAATGGGACAAAATATGAAGGTGACATTGAAGAGAAATTGAAATTGACTCTTTTAATGAAATTAATTATGTACAGAGAGAGTTAACAAGTAGTCAAAGAGCACACATGTCAGAAAACAATCATCGAAAACTAGGTCTTATGGTCAATTCGCACCTCAGTACCCTTGGACAAATTCCGTAGTTGACATCTAGACTTTTTCCACTAGTTGACTCAATGAATTAAATAACTTGTGATCATCAGTGTACTGAGTAATTGTATGTCTAGATGTTTGTATTTCAATTTATAATGTGGTAATGGAGATAGGAAATAAAATGAGAAATTGAAATTGAAATTGAATGGAATATAAATACAAATTAACATGTACATGTAGGAATTGTCATAGAAATTGACACGTACATTAAAATCAAATTGAAATAAAAATAAAAATTGCAATGTACATGAAATCTATGTGTTAAAATTTCACACGTAAATTGAAATAAATGCGCTAGAAACTGAACAAATCTGAAATAGAATTAGAACTGAAATGTACACTAAAATAAATGTGTTTGAAAATCACATGAACTTCAAAAAAATCTCATTAAAAATTGAGATGTCTAAGGAAATCAATGTTACAACATATGAAGGTGACACTGAAGAGAAATTGAAATTGACTCTTTTAAGGAAACCAATTATGTATAGAGAGAGTTAACAAGTCGTCAAAGAGCACACATGTCGGAAAGCGATCATTGAAAACTAGGTCTTATGGTCAATTCGCACCTCAATACCCTTGGACAAATTCCGTAGTTGACATGCAGACTTTTTCCACTCGTTAACTCAATCAATTAAATAACTTTTGATCATTAGTGTACTGAGTAATTGTATGTCTGGATGTTTCTATTTCGATTTCTAATCTGGTAATGGAGATAGAAATAAAATAAGAAATAGAAATGGAAATAGAAATTTGAAATTGAAATTTACATTGAATAGAATATAAATACAAATAACATGTACATGTAGGAATTGTCATAGAAATTGACATGTACGTTAAAATCAAATTGAAATAAAAATAAAAATTGCAATGTACATGAAATCTTTGTCCTAAAATTTCACACGTACATCAAAATCAATCCTCTACAAATTAAAATGTACATGTAGGAATTGTCATAGAAATTGACATCTATGTTAAAATCAAATTGAAAAAAAAATAAAAATTGCAATTTACATGAAATCAATGTGTTAAAATTTCACACGTACAATGAAATCAATGGCTAGAAATTGAACAAAACTGAGATAGAATTAGATTGGAGATGTACACTAGAATCAATGTGTTTGAAAATCACCTGAAATTTAAAATAACCTCATTAAAAATTGAGATGTCCAAAGAAATCAATGTGACAAAATATGAAGGTTGCATTGAAGAGATTTAGAAATTAACACTTTTAATGAAACCAATTACGTACAGAGAGAGTTAACAAGTAGTCAAAGAGCACACCTGTCAGAAAACAATCATTGAAAACTAGGTCTTATGGTCAATTCGCACCTTAGTACCCTTGGACGAATTCTGTAGTTGACATGTAGACTTTTGCCAATAGTTAACTCAATCAATTAAATAACTTGTGATCATCAACGTACTGAGTAATTGTGTGTCTAGATGTTACTATTTCGATTTCTAATGTGGCATTGGAGATAAGAATAAAATGAGAAATAGAAATGGAAATAGAAATTTGAAATTGAAATTGACGTTGAATAGAATATAAATACAAATTAACATGTACATGTAGGAATTGTCATACAAATTGACATGTACATTAAAATCAAATTGAAATAACAATACAAATTACAATGTACATGAAATCTATGTGTTAAAATTTCACATGTACATTGAAATCATTGCGCTAGAAATTGAACAAACCTAAAATAGAATTAGAACTGAAACTTAACAATTAGTCAAAGAGCACTAATGTCAGAAAATAATCATTGAAAACTAGGTCTTATGGTCAATTCACACCTCAGTACCCTTGGACAAATTCCATAGTTGACATGTAGACTTTTTCCACTCATTCACTCAATCAATTAAATAACTTGTGATCATCAATGTATTCAGTAATCGTATGTCTAGATGTTTCTGTTTTGATTTCTAATGTGGTTATGGAGATAGGAATAAAATAAGAAATAAAAATGGAAATACAAAGTTGAAATTGAATAGAATATAAATACAAATTAACATGTACATGTAGGAATTGTCATAGAAATTGACATGTACATTAGAATCAAATTGAAATAAAAATAAAAATTGCAATGTACATGAAATTTATGTGTTTAAAATTCATACGTACATTGAAATCAATGCACTAGAAATTGAACAAAGCTGAAATTGAAATAGAATTGAAATGTAAACTAAAATCAATGTGTTTGAAAATCACATGAACTTTAAAATAAGCTCATTAAAAATTGAGATGTCCAAGGAAATCAATGAGACAAAATATGAAGGTGACATTGAAGAGAAATTGAAGTTGACTCTTTTAATGAAACCAATTATGTATAGAGAGAGTTAACAATTAGTCAAAGAGCACACATGTCAAAAAACGATCATTGAAAACTAGGTCTTATGGTCAATTCGCACCTCAGTACCCTTGGACAAATTCCGTAGTTGACACGCAAACTTTTCCCACTCGTTAACTCAATCAATCAAATAACTTCTGATCATTAGTGTACTGAGTAATTGTATGTCTAGATGTTTCTATTTCGATTTCTAATGTGGTAATGGAGATAGAAATAAAATAAGAAATAGAAATGGAAACAGAAATTTGAGATTTAAATTAACATTGAATAGAATATAAATACAAATTAACATGTACATGTAGGAATTATCATAGAAATTGCCATGTACGTTAAAATCAAATTGATATAAAAATAAAAATTGCAATGTACATGAAATGTATGTGTTAAAATTTCACACGTAAATTGAAATAAATGCGCTAGAAACTGAACAAATTTGAAATAGAATTAGAATTGAAATGTACACTAAAATCAATGTGTTTGAAAATCACATGAACTTTAAAAAAATCTCATTAAAAATTGAGATGTCTAAGCAAATCAATGTGACAACATATGAAGGTGACACTGAAGAGAAATTGAAATTGACTCTTTTAATGAAACCAATTATGTATAGAGAGATTTAACAAGTCGTCAAATAGCACACATGTCAGAAAACGATCATTGGAAACTAGGTCTTATGGTCAATTCGCACCTGAGTACCCTTGGACAAATTCCGTAGTTGACATGCAGACTTTTTCCACTCGTTAACTCAATCAATTAAATAACCTCTGATCATTAGTGTACTGAGTAATTGTATGTGTGGATGTTTCTATTTAGATTTCTAATGTGGGAATGGAGATAGAAATAAAATAAGTAATAGAAATGGAAATAGAAATTTGAAATTGAAATTGAAATTGAATAGAATATAAATACAAATTAACATATACATGTAGGAATTGTCATAGAAATTGACATGTACGTTAAAATCAAATTGAAATAAAAATAAAAATTGCAATGTACATGAAATCTTTGTCCTAAAATTTCACACGTACATCAAAATCAATCCGCTAGAAATTAAAATGTACATGTAGGAATTGTCATAGAAATTGACATCTATGTTAAAATCAAATTGAAATAAAATTAAAAATTGCAATTTACATGAAATCAATGTGTTAAAATTTCAAACGTACATTGAAATCAATGGCTAGAAATTGAACAAAACTGAGATAGAATTAGATTTGAGATGTACACTAGAATCAATGTGTTTGAAAATCACATGAAATTTAAAATAACCTCATTAAAAATTGAGATGTCCAAAGAAATCAATGTGACAAAATATGAAGGTTGCATTGAAGAGATTTAGAAATTAACAATTTTAATGAAACCAATTATGTACAGAGAGAGTTAACAAGTAGTCAAAGAGCACACATGTCAGAAAACAATCATTGAAAACTAGGTCTTATGGTCAATTCGCACCTCAGTACCCTTGGACGAATTCTATAGTTGAC
The DNA here is from genome assembly GCA_000404065.3 of Pinus taeda. NCBI lineage: Eukaryota > Viridiplantae > Streptophyta > Pinopsida > Pinales > Pinaceae > Pinus > Pinus taeda. Next base: position 2,143 of record APFE031421925.1, on the reverse strand, counting down.
ATGTAGACTTTTTCCAATAGTTAACTCAATCAAGTAAATAACTTGTGATCATCAACGTACTGAGTAATTGTGTGTCTAGATGTTTCTATTTCGATTTCTAATGTGGCAATGGAGATAAGAATAAAATGAGAAATAGAAATGGAAATAGAAATTTGAAATTGAAATTGACGTTGAATAGAATATAAATACAAATTAACATGTACATGTAGGAATTGTCATACAAATTGACATGTACATTAAAATAAAATTGAAATAAAAATAAAAATTACAATGTACATGAAATATATGTGTTAAAATTTCACACGTACATTGAAATCAATGCGCTAGAAATTGGACAAACCTAAAATAGAATTAGAAGTGAAACTTACACTAAAATCAATGTGTTTTAAAATCACATGAACTATAAAATATGCTAATTAAAAATTGAGATGTCCAAGGAAATCAATGTGACAAAAAATGAAGGTGACATTGAAGAGAAATTGAAATTGACTCTTTTAATGTAACCAATTGTGTACAGAGAGAGTTAACAATTAGTCAAAGAGCACTAATGTCAGAAAATAATCATTGAAAACTAGGTCTTATGGTCAATTCGCACCTCAGTACCCTTGGACAAATTCCATAGTTGACATGTAGACTCTCTCCACTCATTCACTCAATCAATTAAATAACTTGTGATCATCAATGTATTCAGTAATTGTATGTCTAGATGTTTCTATTTTGATTTCTAATGTGGTAATGGAGACAGGAATAAAATAAGAAATAAAAATGGAAATACAAACTTGAAATTGAATAGAATATCAATACAAATTAACATGTAGATGTAGGAATTGTCATAGAAATCGACATGTACGTTAAAATCAAACTGAAATAAAATTAAAAACTGCAATGCACAAGAAATTAATGTGTTAACAAAACTGAATAGAATTAGAACTGAAATGTACACTGAAATCAATATGTTTGAAAATCACATGAACTTTATAATAAACTCATTAAAAATTGAGATGTCCAAGGAAATCAATGTTACAAAATATGAAGGTGACATTGAAGAGAAATTGAAATTGACAAATTTAATATAACCAATTTTGTGCAGAGAGAGTTAACAATTATCCAAAGAGCACACATGTGAGAAAATGATCATTGAAAACTAGGCCTTATGGTCAATTCGCACCTCAGTACCCTTGGACAAATTCCGTAGTTGACATCTAGACTTTTTCCACTAGTTGACTCAATCAATTAAATAACTTGTGATCATCAACGTACTGAGTAATTGTATGTCTAGAAGTTTATATTTCGATTTATAATGTGGTAATGGAGATAGGAATAAAATGAGAAATAGAAAAGGAAATAGAAATTTGAATTTGAAATTGAAATTGAATAGAATATAAATACAAATTAAAATATACATGTAGGAATTGTCATAGAAAATTGACATGTACAATTAGAATAAATTGAAATAAAATAAAAATTGCAATGTACATCCAAATCTATGTGGTTTAAATTTCACACATACATTGAAATTAATGCACTAGAAATTGAATAAAGCTGAAATTGAAATAGAATTGAAATGTACACTAAAATCAATGTGTTTGAAAATCACATGAACTTTAAAATAAGCTCATTAAAAATTGAGATGTCCAGGGAAATCAATGAGACAAAATATGAAGGTGACATTGAAGAGAAATTGAAGTTGACTCTTTTAATGAAACCAATTATGTATAGAGAGAGTTAACAACTAGTGGAAGAGCACACATGTCAAAAAATTATCATTGAAAACTAGGTCTTATTGTCAATTCGCACCTCAGTACCCTTGGACAAATTCTGTAGTTGACACGCAAACTTTTCGCACTCGTTAACTCAATCAATTAAATAACTTCTGATCATTATTGTACTGAGTAATTGTATGTCTACATGTTTCTATTTCGATTTCTAATGTGGTAATGGACATAGAAATAAAATAAGAAATAGAAATGGAAGTAGAAATTTGAAATTTAAATTAACATTGAATAGAATATAAATACAAATTAACATGTACATGTAAGAATTATCATAGAAATTGCCATGTACGTTAAAATCAAATTGATATAAAAATAAAAATTGCAATTTACATGAAATGTATGTGTTAAAATTTCACACGTAGATTGGA
>APFE031421923.1:0-12906 GCA_000404065.3 Pinus taeda | reverse complement strand
TTTCTAAGTTGCAGGAAAAAAGAATAGCTTAAGATTTGTCTCACTACACCTTAAGTTCAATTTCTGCACTTTTTTATGTTTTCATCAGAAATAGCTATGAGCATGTATACTTAAATCATCTTGTTTACGTTGTTTCTTTCACATATGAATGAATGTTTAGGAATTCTTAACTGCTCCTAGATCCCCATTTATCCATTTCTCCTCTTTTTTAGCATGATGAAATGATTCTCCTTTTCCTTTCATCCCTGATTTTCATTCCATCCTGTCAGTAGATTGATAATTGTATCCTGTGTGGCTATCCCGCTCCATAATCCCCTTGTGACCCAGAAAACACAATAGCAAGCCTCAATCCATGACTCCATGCCCAATGGTTTGAAATTTATCACACCTTACTGTGCCTCTTTGCTTGAGAATCCTCCCTTCCATCCAATCACAAACAAAATACCCTTGAGCCAACAGCTAGCCTAACATCATCAACAAAAGTTGAATCACTAAAGAGAGAGCCCTCTCTGAATGCAGGTGGGCTAGAACCTGCAATCCAAAGATTGGTTTGTGGTTACCTCGGTCGTATCCCTATAAGGAGCCTAGGGACAACCTGAGTGATAACATAATCGCGACTCCACTGGGGACCTCCTCAGATAAATTCATTAAACGAGTCTGCAGCTCTACAAAGGAAGAAACCGACTTGTGAAAGTCTCGGTCGACTTGTACTTGTGTTCTCCACTTGGGATTCAAGCGCTTTGTTCATTTCTATAAACCCCGGTTTCTGGAGAAGGTGCTCCTTTTCTTCAGAGTTTTTCATCTTTAGCTCTGATCTCTGATGGTGGACAGAGAACAGACACTTCAAAGTCTAGGCACCCACCTGGCGACTCCACTTCAATTTCAATCTAAGCCTCCACTGAGGAACGAACCAATTTTACAGCCAAATAAGTCCATACGCCAAAAGCATTAAAAGTGAGACAGAATGACCGAAATCTGGGAAGATCTTCCATTTGATGAAGCTTTAGATGAATACAGGAAAAGTTTGTCAGAATTTGAGCTTAATGAAGAATTTTTCAGAGCAGTGTTGTTAAAAGCAGCAGGCCGCCCCAATAAACTTTTCCTTGAGTTAGTTGTTGAAAGATATGAGAATGAAATTGAACTCTTGGAAGCTCAAATACAATCATATAATTTTCGCGACCCTAAAGAATTTTACCAAAATATTCCTCCCCCAGTCCATAGGGAAATAGTGCTATCTCCTGAATTATAGATTGAGTATGATCTAGGTTTCAAGACAAAGACAGAAGGATTAGCTACTAGGCTTATTACCGAGGATGCAGCTGTTCCATCTGACCAAGAAGATCCAGAATCCTACCGAAGTCGTCCTTCCCCAACTCAAAAGGAAATAGTGCTACCTGCTGACCTACAGATCCTGTATGATTCTATTTTCAAGACCGAGACTGAAGGATCAGTCGCAGGGCTTATTAACGAGGATGCAATTGTTCCACCTGACCTAGAAGACCCAGAAGAAATTCTCCCACATGATGTTTTTATTGATCGTATTGCAGACTACATGGAACTTCTTCTTGATGCAAGTTCTTTAGCGTGATTTCTCAGTGAAAACCAAATACATGAACAACAACCGTTCTATGCCACAACTTTGATTATGAGGGCACATGACCGAATGATGCCTTTAAGTTCGAAGACCATCAGTCAGCGAGTTCATCTTGTGTTTCAGTTGCTTAAGTGGCTGCACTGGTTATTTGATCTCACCTAACAACAAAGTAAGTGCTGGTTAGGGTAGGTAGGTAGGATTAATAAGGCATCCAAAGAAGACGATTTTGCAGAAAACAGAAACAACTAAAGATGAAGGCATTCTGACCTGTTGTTCTTGGCTTCTCGCAAGGAGAAACCATCCCCAAGTGGAGCCACTGTTAGCCTCCTGCTGCAGCAGGTTACTCATATTTCATTATAGGCATTTCTACAGGCCAAATATGTCATACTTTGCATGCTGAAATGCTCCATATTTGCTTAAACAGTTTGCAAGTGAAGAAGTCTACTCAGAGTTCATTTAATTGCCTCCCAAGTTTTTGAGAAGTTATCCCGGTATCGCAACCTTTCAGTTAAAGGGAGGTCCAAACAGCTTAATCTTGGTCCCCCTAGGTTTAAATTTCCTATTTTAGAATATAGAGAATGTAAATCTGTCCAAACAACTTAATCTTGGCAGATTGTTAGATAGGTAGAGAAGCAGAAGATCCCAACAGTTTAATCTAGGCCCTTGGATGAAACAAGGGTAGTCTGTAGATAGGAAAGCATGAAAAGAAAAAAGAGAATGATGGGTTTGCAAGTCTAAGTGCACCCAAATCAAAAGAAGAAAAAATGTCAGGTAAGTAGGCTGGGTAGGTAGTTTTGAGGTTGCTGAATCTTAATTGCTGATCAGTTCGAGATTTCCAAACGTCATCTTTACTCGGGACACAATCAGCAGACAGTTCTATGCGAGAAGCTCAAAAACAGGTATAACAAACTCCCTTTCTTCATTTTTGCCCCAATCATTAACTAACTTCCCCAAAAGAGGTCAAGATCTGCTTGATACCTCTTAAGTTTCATCATTTTCATAGCAGTTGCTTGAGTAAAGATCTGCTTTACTCAAAGTCATTCCATACTCTCTCTGAAGAATGGTTCTATCCCCTTGTAACAGCATAAGCTCTCCTGAACTTAGCGCTTTCTTACCATCTCCATATTAACCACTAACATTATTATTTAGCTCCCTGTGTTTTCCCCATCCCCCTACTAAAAGTATGTAAATAATCATCCCCTATGTAAATATCCCTCCCCCTGGTTGAAACATAACCACAAGTACCCCTGGGAATTGCTCAGTTTACCTGAAACTTAGCAAGAACCCTTACCCTTCAAACCATCTTCCAAATACAATGCAAATCCCTCTGAGGTGATCGGACCCCTTCTAAAGCCTCAAACTCCTTTCACACCTACTTACTTATTCTGATCGCAACAAACCCCTTGCTGACTTCCTTAACACTCCGCAGACCCTTGAAAGCCAGATCGCATCGCAAGATCGTAGTTTCTTCTCCATGCAAGTTTTGACGCATCCATCGCCACTTGACACGATATCACGATATCAGCGATCGGCGGTCGCAAATGCCAAATGTCCAATTGAACCACCCTTCCGTTCCCTGCCGATGCGATATTGCGATCGCATCGGAGAAGTTCATCGCATCGCTTTCAGCATCAGCACCTCGCCATGACATTTCCGTACCAGGGACCCACCGTAGGCTGACGTCATCTGCCGTACTGCTGACGTCAGCAGCCAAAAAACCAAAAATTCACGCAGGAAGAGAAATCGCACTTCGGAGCTCTAGAACAAGAAACGGAGGCACTTTTCGATGCGCAATTAGCGCGAAGGGCTAATCGCACATCGCTACGAGAAATAATCCGTTTCGGGGAATCTTAGGGGAATCTTTTGATTCCTTGGCCCGTTCTGTGCCGAAAAGCCCTCAAATTGCCCGATCGTGCCAAATTGATCTGTTTTAATGACAGCAGAAGATCAATGACAGAGTCTAAAGTGTATCAGATCAAATCATCAGGTATCAAGCGTGTCAAAGAGTATCAGTAGACGGCAGAAGCCATCAATGTAGCGGCAAAGAGTATCAGTGAAAATCTTAAGCAGCGGCCCAAAGCAGGAGAACATTTAATACCTTACAGCTGAGTCACAGAAAGAGGGCGAAGCCACTTGAAGCCCTCAAATCATAATCATTCCACATTTAAATCGCACCTGAGCAGAACTACAGTTCCCGAAGCGTAATCATTCCAGCAGCACCGCATCAAGCCTCCAAGGGCCACATTGTAGTCTTTTCTGATCCAGCTGCCCCTAGCGCAGCCAAAAGGATTCACCTGCATTTAATTCTAGCAACACTTAGATTTCTGAAGAGTTTTTCTAGCAGACCTGTCTAGGTCAATTGTAATGAATGTCTTTCCGATATTTTGCTTATATATACCACCTTGAACAATGTAGTGAGGGGTTGGTTGGTTGTTAGTAGGTTGGTTAGTTTGCTTCCCAGCATTGTCTCCGAGCAGAGACTCGCACTGTAACTGTCATATTTTCCATAATCAAAGATTGCTGAAAGCATGGATTGCGAAACTACTTGATGTGTTCCATTGGTCAAGGAATGATTACGGAATTCCTGTGCTTATACATGATTCAATAAGTGTTTCTCTCCTCTTTTAATTTTCATGTTTTTACCACCATTCCTCTTTCTAAGTTGCAGGAAAAAAGAATAGCTTAAGATTTGTCTCACTACACCTTAAGTTCAATTTCTGCACTTTTTTATGTTTTCATCAGAAATAGCTATGAGCATGTATACTTAAATCATCTTGTTTACGCTGTTCCTTTCACATATGAATGAATGTTTAGGAATTCTTAACTGCTCCTAGATCCCCATTTATCCATTTCTCCTCTTTTTCAGCATGATGAAATGATTCTCCTTTGCCTTTCATCCCTAATTTTCATTCCATCCTGTCAGTAGATTAATAATTGTATCCTATGTGGCTATCCCTCTCCATAATCCCCTTGTGACCAAGAAAACGCAATAGCAAGCCTCAATCCATGACTCCATGCCCAATGGTTCGAAAATTATCACACCTTACTTTGCCTCTTTGCTTGAGAATCCTACCTTCCATCCAATCACAAACAAAATACCCTTGAGCCAACAACTAGCCTAACATCATCAACAAAAGTTGAATCACTAAAGAGAGAGCCCTCTCTGATTGCAGGTGGGCTAGAACCTACAATCCAAAGATTGGTTTGTGGTTACCTCAGTCGTATCCCTATAAGGAGCCTAGGGACAACCTGAGTGATAACACCCACTACTCTTGTTAATGTTTTAAATATTTAACTTCAATGTACATAAGTGCCTCGTTTATTATGGTGCATAGGTTAATGTCATGCCACTCTCTGTGGCCGAGGAGATCAATTTTCAATGGAACAAGTCAGATGCATAGATTATGTAGCTGGACAGAGTTGTGTTCCAGTAACTAGTGAACTCACAAATGTCATCATCTAGTTATCAGTTGACGGGCAAGTTCATCAATGCATTAACGTTGTAATTGTGGACATTCTAGAAGCGTATGGAGTATTACTGAGAAGATGCTAGTTAAGAAAGTTGTAAGGATTATTTTACATTCACTAGTCACACTTATGGCTTCTGTACATAGGAAAGAACAATCAGATTCTTGTGGACTTAGAGAGATACATGAGGCACACCATGACTACGTTGAACAAACTAATGAGTAGTTGGCTTTTCCTGAGCTTGCTTTTCGCAATTTTTTATTTTTTTCCTAGAAACACAGTTGGGGTGCTATCTTGGGGTTCCACCAGAAAGATAGTTGTACCTCCTTCCATGTCCAACTAGCAAAAGAGAACTTTGTATGCTTAGCATTAGTAGTAGTAGTAGTAGTAGTGCGGTAAGTAGTCCCTATACAGATGGAATGTGGAAAATGTACTTTGATGGATACAAGACATAGGAGGGCTTTAAAGCTGGTCATTTTTTAATAGACCTACAGAGAGAAAGAAATTAATCTCTAGTTTCTTGGAATTCAAGTGCACAAACAACACTACAAAGTATGAAACACTCGTCTTAGGCTTAGAGAAGGTCATTGACCTCAATATTGCTATCTTGAAAGTGGTAGGTGACTCTGAAATTGTGGTGTGTTATGTACATAAAACTTACATTATGTGTCGCCTCATATTCAGAGTTATCAAAAAGAGTTATGGTGCCTCAACTATCATTTCCAAGATTTCAATATTATTTCATTATCAAGAATGCGTAACGTAGGTATCGATTCCTTGGTAAACATAACTGCTAGCATGTTACTATTAAGGGACAATTTTTTATTATTTTGTATAAACCCTTCATCCGAGATAAAATAACTGACTTACACATTTTTTATGATGTCCAAAAGATATTTTACTTTATGGCCAACAGTGACACATTTAAATTCACAATGATTGATGAAGATGAGCACAAGAAGGCACTGCAGGACACAACCAACATAAGCAAAGGACACATCATCCTCAAGGGTGTGGTATCACTTGAAAATATATATGATCTACGAAACCACTTCTAGGGACCTTTGAATTCCAAACCCCACAGTTCTACATTGTTGCATGTGCATGTCAGTTTAGGAATGGAGAAAGATCTAAAGTACGTAAATCTAGGTACTTGCTACACACCACAAGAGTGATAAGATTTTATCTGTCTATTCAAGAAGCATCGTTAGGCCTTCACTTGGACGTATGATGATCTAAAGACGTATGACACATGAATAATTGAGCATGTGATGCAAATCAAGGAAGGAGCAAAAATTTTCAGTAGAAGCTAAGAAAATTTCATCCAATGCTTAAGCCCCTCAAACAAAAGGAATTGAGAAAACTCCTGGATGCTCTAATAATTTACAAGGTGTGACATTGAATGTGGTTATCTAACCTAGTACCTATGAGAAAGAAGTCCGGGGAGAGTCGAATTGACATATATTTATTTAATCTCAACCATGCCTCGGACAAGGATAATTACCAAGTGCCATCCATGGAGCATATATTGCAAATAGTATATGGGGCTGAAATCTTTTCTTTTCTAGATGGATTCTCAAGTTACAACTAGGTTCTGGTAGTAGAGCTTGACAGATTGAAAACTATATTTCATAATATCTGGGACACGTTCGCATTTCAGAGAATGTCATTTGGGCTCGTCAATGCTGGTGCAACATTCGAATGTGCAATGGACATCACCTTGAGTAGGATCATTGGATAAAGAATTGTGGGCTACCTCAATGATGTGACATTATTTACCAAACAGTGGTTGTAAGACCCTCCTCCCACATCGAACCAATTAACCATGCCAACCAAGGTAAACATGAGACGAAAGGCTACTATGATCAAATTCGACCTACTCTGTGACATTAGGGAAGACGAATCAACAAAACATCACACACAATCATCTAACATGATCAACAGGACCCTCACGAGACAAGTCATCCTCTCAGACATCATGTCCCTGGGTCCCACTATTTTTCTGGACCTATTAGGCCATAGTCACTCTCATGCTATGGGCAAGGGAGCGATCGAAAACCTGAAGTCACTCTCATAGGCTTTCCTACGAACAAGCAGAGACCAAAATTTCCAGTTTTGTGCTAGTGGCCCCAATATTTAAGCCACTTTTTCAAGCCCATAGTCGAGGCCACTGGCTAGAATGGAGTGATAGCTTAGGATCAGTAAAAAAAATGGAAACGATGATGCAAAAGAAATAAATTGAACAAGACCATAACAAGACCCCTATTATTGATGACAAACATTTTTTCAATCATATCAACAACATGTAACCTATTGGTGTAAACAACATAATTAAGTGTAGGGATCTCATACTTATCTGAGAATCGCTATGAACCATTGTTTTCTCATGTAATTTGTTGCATTATCCTCTATTAGGTCATAGACACATTTTCCATTAAAAGTAAAAACTTGCTGAGAGCCATACATAACTTATATCATAAAATGTACATATAAATAGCATAATAGCAATGAAAATACTATCAAGATATCAACCATCAAAATCCACATATACATCAATACATTTACACATGAAAATCAAAGGAGTAAATTTCTCATTAATGAATGCAATGAACCAACAGGAGATGGGACTACCACGTTCCAGCCGACCATAGAATGGTTGAGCTAAGTATCTCTTCAGGCAATCACCCCCATGCCATATTCCAAGCATGAATGTGGGAATCATAGAACACACACAAAACACTAATCAACATGGATTCCACCTGAGTTCTCTACAAACACCATGAGTAATTTGAATGTCTCCTAGTCTCTAATGATTTACTATGCATCCATAGTATGATCCAGGGATCACTAGGCCCTACAGCAAGACAAAATCTCTCTTAATTATCGTGCATCCCATCCTAGGACCACTAGGCCCAACTGAGAGAAAATCCACCTCTTGGATTTACCATATATCCCACCATTCACCAACAAGTATTCCTAGCGCCACCGAAGCACACAATCTAACTTTGCCGCAACCCACATTCTGTTTTAGGTGCTACTAGGCTAGTGGCTTCATGAATGTCAATCTGGTTTAGGGACCACTCAAACCATGTGTTGGTTAGTTCATATCCTCACACACGTGGACAAAAACTCTAGAAATAGTCCTCTTGAACTCGCTATATTTTCCTTCCTTCTTTGTTGTAGAGAGAGGCCTTGTAGGCCTAGCTTCCACCCAAAATAGTAAGGAATATACCCTTGTAATTTTACTACTAAAGTAGCTACATATTGTCCATCATTCAATCGCATGTGTGTCTGTACATACTCGAGAAACCACCCTTCAATCTTCGTTGTTCTCCCTCTTCACTTCGCTACCTTTGTAGACCTTTTATCTAGTCTTGTTTCAACCTTCTTATCTCCTCTTTTCTTGCTGATTTCAGAGCTTAATTTCCATGTTGAATGAGGAGTGGACAACGTCTATAAATAGAGGTTTGTCCGTCCTCTTTAGTCTGACCTTACTTTCCTTAGGACCGACTTGAAATTTTTCTTTATAATTCATTTTTTTTCATTAGTTTTGTTGCTTCGAGACTTCGTTGGTGCTCAGAGAGGATTTGACTATGCTTGGAGGTGTCCCCATGACCTTGTATGATGAAATACATGAGGTAACATTCCCTCCAAGGGTCTTATCATAATTACATTTTGACTTTGACTTTCTAGAAGCGCTTTAAAATGTGCTTGACCTATTTTCAATGAGCAAGAAACTCATTGAAAAATATTACAAAAATAATTTCTCTTTTCTTGAATAAATACAAATATAAAAATCACATTTATGAAGACCTGGCCTAGATACTTTTCCTTCAACACTCCCTCTTGACTAGGCAGGTATTCATACAATACTACAAGGTGTTTGGTAATTTTCAATTTTGTAGAATTCACATAAGAGAAATTAGATTTGCAATCCATTGATTATGGCATCATATACATCAGTGTTGTCATAATTCAAGGCCTGTACTAACATCTCCATCTACTTATGAAACCATGAGTTACAATGCTGGAGAGACCAATGATTTATAGACACCTTCATCATTTTCTCTCAAGGTACATACCCACCCAGTTGTTCACTGAGTATGACCTTCTAGGACTATTCTTATCTTGGGTTCTGATCCGTCAAAGAATATCCATCTTTTTGCCTACTCTTGTATTGGATGCCTTGCATTTCCTCAAAGAGTATTTGATTCCAGTTGATTACCTAATCCTCCCATTCTTTCTTCCCAAGTGAACACATGAATGTTGTGTCTATCTCGTGTCTACATTTCCATTCATGGCCTTCATCTAGAATTATGGTTGTTAGTCCTAGTCTAGTGTATGACCCTTTAAATTGAAAAAACAATCGTCACTCCTTTGTAATTAGTGGTGATCCAAAAACTCCCACTTGATTAGGGACCTATCAAAGCTCCCTCTTAACCAAAGATTCCTTCCTTTATGAATAACTTCTTGTTCATGGGTCCTTCAATTGCTTGATCTCCTCTATTTCTTGATTTCATGAAGTCTTTGTTTGAACTTCTTCTAGGTAGGGTACCATCCATCGATCACTTTCCTTGTTTTTTTATGTCATTGCTTCGTGGAGAGTGACTATCAATTTTTCTTGTCAGCTTAGGTACTCCTCTTTCATATTGTCCATGTTTGGGAATACTCTCCTCATGGATGTTTTAGAGTACTTGCTAGGTTACATGCTTTGACCTAGTAGCCCTTCATGACTTCATCCTCGTATTGCTTCAATATTTTATTTTCCTTTTGTTGGATGGCTTCTTCACACAACATATTCATATAGTAGAATTATATTTCTGCACCTTTCGTATCTCCAAGGCCTTCATAGGTGTCAAGGGTCATTTATTCCATTATCATAATTGTCCTACCTTCTTTCGGGAGATGTCTTTCAAGGCATTTTTTCATGTAGTGATTCTTGTTGATCATGGTGTTATTCACATGCTTGATCTCTTTCTTCATTTTCTTCTTCTTAGATAGATAGCTCAACCATCTAATGCTTCTTGTGAGAGAATTCCCTTATTTCTTTCTTTCTAGACTTGCCCTCATTTCTTTTTTCTTATTAGACAACAACCTTATGCTCCTTATGTGAGCATACTCTTTTGTTGACCTTCATTGTATTGTGGTATATCCCTTCGAGCATGTGCTTGGTGAAAGAGATTCTTTCATCTTTGATCATGTTATAGAACTATACCCATGACTCAATAATACACAAATTATAAAATAACTAAAATTTAATGCATACATACCTCATCTTTATTCTCAATTGATCATCCTTGCTTCATTTGATTAACCTTGGTGTGGCCCTTCTTGCTTTATCTTAGTTTCCTTACATATCATCCCTTTTCCCGAATCGCATGAATGGGATTCCCAATGAGACATCTTCCTTGGTTCATGAACCTTCTTTTGAAGGTTCCATTATAGGATCTTAACAATCCTTGCGTTCCAAATGTTTCCTTTATTTTGATGAAGTATGTTTTCTAAGATTCTTATCATGATCAATTTTCCTTTCATCATGTATGAGGTCTTATGCTAGGTATGCTTACTCTACATGAATATCTTGAGCTATATCTACCATGCTCCTATATTATAGAAGATATTTATACATATGCATTTTTTTTCTTCTCATAAATTCTACATCTACATGAGTGTATAGAACTTTATGTAATATATTGTTGGCTTATGGGGGCTTGACCCAGGTTCAAAGTTATTTAGCCAAACAAATCCCACACTACTGGCCCTTTTGGCATCAGCCTGTGAAGCTTGGACTGAAGTCTAACATGAACTAGTATGGGGAGAAGCTCGAACCAAGTTTCTGAACCCTTGAAATATCTAAGAGGTTGGTTTAGTCCAACTATGTCTGCCTTCATGATTTTAATTTCGCACATTGTTCTAAAATTCAATACCTTCATGATCTATTATAATTGTCTTCTACGTAGCCTTAAACTTATCTTTATTAATACCTACAACTATTACAAACTCAACGCACTCTACACACTCAGCTGCAAGTGTCCGCACACTTAGCTATGAAATACTAGGGCTCTGTGCACTCATCTACAGAGGCTTATCCTAATCTACGACCCAAAACAAGACTTTACACGTTAGATATGACTCAAATCTTCATCCTTATCATCATCTTTCTACCATTTAACTACTTAGAGCCTCGATCTATTTATATAATCCCATGTTCCAGGGGCCATGGGTAGATCTCTACATCCGAAATTATAATAAAAAAATTGAGGGGGGACAACCCTATGACCCTTTTACAAACTACGCACTCCACATCCACAAAATGCAAATTATTTACATTGGAACTACAATATTTGACCAAAATCTAGGCTCTAATCCCAAAAACTTCCCTTGGGGGATCCCACGCCCAACAGGCCCCCAACACAAACATCGTGACTCACCCTCGAGTCTCTTTGTCACTGTGGAGATCTTTTTGCAAAACCTCCCAACTCTAACTGGATCACTGTAAGTTCGACAGTGCACTGACCGACTGCCTGATGTTCTTCCTCGATGTGTTGTTGAGTGATTGTTGTGGCTAAACTTCTACCCTGGATCCTTTCCTACATTTCTTTCAACTATGTGAGCTTTTCTTCAATGGAGGCTGTAATTGTGTATGCCTCATAGATCCACGATTGTAGGCGCACCTTCAAAACAACTTCCTTATGTCGAGCAAAATCCACTTATTCCTTGAGTGCTTTAGCCTGATGCATCCTTATGAGCCTATGTGTAAGGGAAACCATCTACGCAATCCCTTTTACTTCATCATATCTCTACTACAACTTGCATGCCTCTATGTCTAGGAATTGCATGTTAGGGTCCTCCTGTAGGGTGGTGAGGACCTCGAACGATTGCTCGAATAACTTTTTACAGTCTGTCACTGGGCTGTTGACTGTCGCTATTGCTATCATGATCTTGGTGGTGCGTTTTTCCTTAGCATCTGGCAGAGTAAAAGGTTGTGCCTTCAACTGCTATTCTCCTATCTAAAGGTATAGCTCTAGCTGAACCCTGGCCATTTCTTCCTTTTCCTTGTGCACCTCTGTTGCTAACTTCTAGACGCACACCTCCACGAGTTCTTTTGCTTGGACGACCAACTCTGGGACCATCTGGAAGGCTTCCTCCACCACCTGCACTATTTTTCTATTCTGTGCCACTACCTCCTCGTGATATAGGCTCAAATGTTCAATGTTGATGTTCTACTTACTCATTACGTAGAGCGCGTGACCCTCCTTAGCTCATGGTTCTAAAGTGAAACCATCCTATAAGGTATAGAGTGTCTCTAGAGGGATTGCAACAATGTTTAATCCGATTCCCTTCAATCTGCTGAACATAGGCCTATCAACCTCATTTTTTGTAATGAGTGTGCCATCTCGCAACACTATTGTGTTAGTCATTCGGGCACATAGCATTTCCTCAGCCCTGGACATGCCTACTAAGATGCTAGTTGACACACTGCTAGCCTGCACATTGTGCACCTACAACTCTTATATCTATTTCCAGAGAGAATTTGGTGTTTCTCCTCAAACTACTAGAGGACCTCTGTGGTGATGTCCCTCACTGTCTCACCAATATCAAGGAGATCCCCCTTAGTGAGGGCGATCGGGTTGAATGAAGTCTTTCAAGCCTTCAACTTCTTTTACAGCCCTACCTGCTCTCTTGGGCATGGGCGTTTTATCTGGGTGTACGTTGTCTGTGGGTCCATGCCACCTTGCTCTGTATCAGTCTCCAGCTCATGTGAAGGCAACATCTATCCTTGACGCTCTTCTTTTATTGCCTTCTACTACTCTTCTGCCAACTTCTATGTGTTGCGCATCGCC
>APFE031421913.1:0-12792 GCA_000404065.3 Pinus taeda | reverse complement strand
GAAGAATTGTTCATTTATGTAATGTAAAGGAGGTTGCCCCCTCGAAGAGGCTGAATTCTAAGGCGTTGATCTATCTTTTCTATATTTTCTTGAGCTGGTTTCATAACATCCTTGGATGAAGCACCATCTCTAGTGCTCCTCCCGATATCCTCCTACATCAAATCCGACCACAGTCGTTCCCAATCTGGCAATTTCTCTCTTCCATTCACTGAGTCCTGGTCGCTATGCCAACTCTTAGGAAGACTAAGGAGAGCAAGACTCACCATGTCATCATCAACTGTCATTATTTCTACACTTCCAAGCTCATCTCTGTAGGTGGTGAGCTTGTTTAGATATGTAGAGATCGTGTTGCCCTTTTCACACTTGATTTTCTGAAGCTTGTCCTTCAGCGCCAGCTTCCTCTGGGTGCTATTATTCTGATATAGATCCTTCAATGTCTTCCACATTGAAAACAAAGTCTCCTTTCCATGGAGACTCTAGAAAATGTGGTCTCGAACTCCCTCCAGAAGAATCCTCCTCGCTCTTGCCACACATTTCTTCCATTTTGCCAATTCTTGGGCATTAGCTGCTAGTGGCTTGGGGACTTATTGATCAATGAAGTCCTTCAACCCATTTTCCTCTAATACCACTTCCATGCGATCCTTCTAGGCTATGTTATTCGAGCTGCCATCCAGGGCATACTGGAGTCTCAAGCCATTGAATGCCATTGGTGAATTTTGAGATGTGATAAGAAATTGATTATGTACTTACAATCAAGAACTTCAAAACTTCGAATTTCTCCCTTCTTTGTATATTGTTCTCTACTTTTCTCTAATACCATGTAGAAATTCTCACTATAGACCACCTGATAATGAAATGTAACTAAAGAAAAATACTTGATCAACTTCTACAAACGAACTTGCAGAAGCTTAATTGAATTTGAGCAAGATCAAACAGAACACATATAACACAGAAGAAGATTCAATCACACATGAAACATAGAAGAATACTATGGGGAAAGCCTCAGCTAAAAACCCCGCTATCTATATTATCGTATAAGTGGAAATATCTCAAGATTACACAAATCTTTAGCTCACAAGCTATCCAGCTCTTAGTACAATCCCTCACTGCTGCTCATAGACAGAATAGACAACACATATGCCTTCCTTCAGTCCTCCAAGCCTCATATTTCCTTGTGTAGTTTCTCCTGGGTCCTCAAGCTACCATCTGTGTGTAATAATTCCTCACACACTGCTCTAACCTTTGAAATAACTATGCAATCCTCAAGGAATGAATTCCTTCTGCATGCAAGAGATATCCTCATGGGAATATTCCTCCAACTGATAGTACATTGTCCCATCCTTTGATCTCAACTGGGTCTCTATCTGAACTGACATCATGAGTTATTTATGAGAGAATATTCAGTTATCTAAAGTACAGTAGTTGCATGCATGCATGCATTGACTAACTGAACTCACAATCAGTTCCACAAACTGTTAGAACTAATCTAACTGGACTTAACTCAATTAACTGAGCTAACTAATTACAACTTAAAATACAACTCATCCTGATCTCCTTAATTAAGGGATAACTTCCTCAATCAAAGGGATAACTATTGCATGTCTTCACATAGACTTCATGTTTGATTTTCTCCAACAAATTAACTCAAGATGAATTAATTAATTATTTTACAAACAACTGTTGAGATCAAATTCAAATTTTAATTCTCTATTTTAATTTAGGGACTAATTAAAATTGGAATGTATCCCGAAATGTTATCTATAGCAATGCTATTTTTAGCATTTCTTGTTGCTATTTTCAACATATATGTGAGGGGGTTTCAACACTCCAATTGTCACGTAAAAAAAAGGGAAATAGGACGGGCTTGGTTCAAAAGCCTTCAATGAGGTATATTCAGGCCAACTCATGGATCTAAATGCTTGGGGAATATTTGGGAAATCTCAAAGAGAAATGACTTCTCCTTCTGGTGGCTAACACACAACAATGAGACAACCTAAAACTGAAGTTGTAGTGTTGGTGGAGAGGAGGAAAGGAAGGAGGGAAATAGATGCATAGGGTTGTAACAAACATAATCCTAGGCAACAATGTTCCAGCAAAAAGTGGAATTCGATGGATATGACTGTAAGCAACACATAATCATAAACCATGGTTTTTCAATGAAATGATAGAAAGAGAGAAGTTCAAAAGAAGGTTTCAGGCTAAACATGACATGGGTATCATTCTCTGCCAAAAGCTAAACTAAATTTTAGCTACCCAATGTATTGTTCTATGTTTAGCAGCTAAGATAAATCCACAAATGAGCAAGAAACCAACAGCCTCATTACACTATTTCAAGAATGGGAAAACACAAATGAAGTGAGATTTACCAAGAGGAAATGCACCACACATTAATTACTCTTGGAATCAACAGGGAAACACCATTTATCTCAAAGGGTCCAATACCTAGTCCACACATTCAACATGATATCAGTGAAGTCCCATGAAAAACAAATTGAACCAAAATGGCAACTTAGAATTTAGACCCCTCGAGTGAGAAATTTTGGAACCAAAATTTGTATAATATTTCTTCCCCCTATTTATAAGAGGAGGGGGATCTGAAATTACACTTTACAAAATATCTAAGCCCGAGCCCCAATTGTCAGACTAGACTAGTTGTCTCAGAAGACTGCTGCCCCAAAAATATTACAATTGGGATCAAATCCTTTCTTGGAAATAAACAAAAATTAATGAACAAAGAAAGAAAATGGACAGAGGAAGTAGGTGGTGTCCCCTTGCTATTTTAGTGGAGGCCCCTGATCAAGCCATGTCCCTGCCATGATGCGTTCCACTTATTACTCGACCAATTTCTGTCAATTCTACCTTAATTGCTTGAGTGAGTTGTTCTGTGGAGAAGTGATGGAGTGGTTTTGGGCAGTGTTGCACTGTGCAAAGGACCGAGACTCCATGATGAGTCATTAAGTCTCCATTGGGCCTCCCATACTGTCATTTTCTCACTCCCCCCTGCTTCATTTAATGTAAAAGTTGTCAACCCATCCATCTTTAAAGCTCTGTACCGTGCCCTTGGGGCCCTACTATAGTGTAACAATGAAGTTTCTCAGTCGTGGGCCTTTTACTTTAAAATATGATGGAACAAGGCGGGCACTTATGATTTCCCCCTTAGACCCTATGCTTTCAGCCCCTTTTGTAACTTCCCGCATATGACTAAGGGCTAGAACCAAGGGCTAAGCCCTCAGCTGCTAAGGCCTTCAGGTTCCTTTCTGGGGTCTTCTTTCCCTTTGTTATGCCAAATACTGCATATAGTCACTTTACTGTGTTTCGCTTGTGATGCTTCCCTTTGTCCTCGCAATCACCGATCCATGGGGTCGGGCCCACCAAAAGATATCACAATCGCAACCACGGAGAGGGGGGGGGGACCCTTTACCTCTTTCTTTGGAGCGGGCCAACAGCCCATATGAGAGATATTTATAGACCTTACCGTAATAATTTATTGCATCTAGGGGGAGTCCCACATGTAGAAATTTCACCTATAGAGCAAACCAATATATGCAATGTCCTAAAGCATAATACTTGTTCTACTTCCACAAAACATTAAGCGGAAGCATAATCGAAATCATGAGCAACATCAAGTAGAAACATGCATAACTGATCAAGAGAATTAATCACACATAACACAAGATATATCCAGGGGAAAGCACCAGCATAAAACCCTAACCATGTATTATCAATCAAGTGGAAATCCTCTTCACAATACAAGAAGAATTAGCTCTCAAGCTATTCAACTCTCAATGAACTATGAAGATATGAAGATATGTCTCATGAAACACCCAAGCCCTGTTTATATAGGCTTTCCCTATGGTCCTTACGTAGTTTGCTTAGGAAATAATAGCAAAAGCATATGCTATTAATTCCAACAAACCAAAAACAACCAATGGTCCAACTACGTATTCCTTGAGAACACTAGTTCCTCAACCATGCAAAAACTACTTACTAGAAATAGTTAAGCATATGATAGTACACTATCCCACATCTAATCTCAACTAGGTCTCTGACAGAACTAACATGCAACAGTTATCCATGAGTGAATCCTCAGTTATCTAAAATAATAGTTGTCACATGCATGCAAGCATTAATAGACTATATTTTATTATTTTAACAACTTGTTAAAATAATCTAACTGGACTTGACTAGTTAGAACTAAGTCAATTGATTCTCTCATTATAGAACTCATGCGTATTCCCTCATTCAGTGGAGGAAACTCATGTGCATCCTCACAAAGACTTCAAATTCGAATTTCCTTAATTAATTAACTCAACTAAATTAATTAATTAATATTTCAAACTGCTGTTAAGACCAAAATTAATTTTACTTCCTATAGATAGACTAGGGACTGCTATAAATCGGAAGGGACCTAGAAATGCTATTTTTAGACATGCTATTTTTAGTAGGTCTATTTTTAGCACATTCTAAATTTAGCATTTCTTGTTGCACACTTTTCAACACCACATATCGCAATCGAATTGCACCATTGTCTTAAGCCTTTACCCCTTAATTGCTGTGATCGTCGATCTACGGGGAGACATCATTACTGCCATGTGTCACTCTGTGAGTGGTGACATGTGGCACCTAGAAATGGTCCCATGTCACACCCGGAAACTCTAAAACCAGGTGACACATGTCCTTTTCCACATCATCAACCGTACTGCCACGTCACTGCTAATGTCAATTGCCCTGTCAGCTCTGAAGACCAATATGCTACCATGTGGACTCTGGGAGGAGAGAGGAAGTGGCCTGTCGAGCCTTCATTTTTTCATGAATGCCTTTGTTAGCGAATTTTTGGCCTCCTCGATGATTTTGTATTAAATCACAAAATCAATGGTTTCCATTGTTTCAAAGGTGTGACCCCCGTCAATTGTCGATGCCACGTGGAGGAGAGAGAAAGGGGAGGCCCGACCCTTGTTTTTTTGGTCATTTCCCTTGTATTCGGTTTTCTCAGCCCCTCGGGATTTTAACACTGACATCACAAATCACCCCCCACAAGCCTTTGGAGTGTCCACCCATGAATCTGTTGGTATGCCAATATGTTTATTGTCGATCGCTTTGCACCTGGAGCTCCCAACTGCCGATAAGTTGTACCCAGACCCGTCGACTGTCGATATGAGATATCGACGATCAACAAATCGATGTTCCTCACTCTTTTAGTGCTCCTTACCTACCTAAATGTTGATATATAATATGCAATGAGCCTCCCGGGTCCCGATTGCGATTTTTCCCTCATACATAGCCATTTTTTTTATTTACTGGGCTTTTCCAAGGTGGACCTTCAAAATGTTTTATCTTCTGCTCCAGGAGTCCATTTTTGGACTTCTATATACCACTTGAAAGCTCTTTCCGAGCATGATGCAATGGAGAGGGTCTGATATGGCTCTGATAGCTTATGTGGCCCAAAAATTAGCATCAAAATTCACCACTATTGGGCATTTGATGCAACTCATGACTAAAAAGGCAGTGAGTGACAACAAATTGCATGGAATGTTGGTGGGAAATGCAAGTGTGGTCACATGCGATAACATCAAACCTACATATGGTGGAAATGAAGAATATTTTTCTCAAAAAAATTATAACACCTCTTTACCACATAGTTGAGGAGGTGTGTCATTATTCATTTTTGTGTTATAACTTCTATGATTAGACGATGTTAATTCCAAGATCATAACTAGATTGGATGTGTGTTAATCATTTTTATGTTTCGGAAAGCTAAGAAGAACTAAAGTGGTAGAACACCCCATTCAACTTGGTGCAACTACAATGACCTCAATGAGTATTTTTTGTTCTTAGAAAATTAATAGTTGTTTTTTTATTTTTTTGCAGAATGTATCTCGCATTAAATTGCTACACATAAGAGTACATTAGAGTATATATGTCATACACCAATATACTAGGTTGTGATTGTAAAGTAAAACAAGTAGTTTTCTAATTTTGATATTGATATTTATTTCAATTTTGGATGCAACCCATTTTTTTGAATCTTAAATTTATTGGATGAAATTTTACATGGAAATTTATTATTTTGATCTTAGTTTGCCTATGCGTAATGACAATAATTTCTTTAGAACATCAACAAATCTAGGATTTTTAACATGTATGCATGCATTTCTAATTCCAAAGATACAATATTATGAGGTAAGGTATTGATGTGAAGTAGCTCTAAAGTTCATGAGTGTTTACTTGTCCACAATTCCAGAAGGCATCTATAGAGGTCATGAAAAAAGGATCTGGAAAGATCAAATTTGTAGAGATACATACAATTTGGCACATCTTTCGAATATTTAACCGAATGTGGGCATTATACATTCTAGCATTGCAAGTATGGATTCAAGCAATCCAATATATAGTTCTCATTTTTGTAACCAAGTTTCATCATTATATAATACCTTCAATAAAATAAAACTTGTTTTTATTATGTAGGAAATGGTTGCTGCTGCTTGAATGGATCTTCTTCTCTAATTGATATTTTCAAAAGGGTATTTTTGAGAAAACCTTTAGTATATTCATTACAACAGTAATACTTTGCCTTATTCGGGGTAAACATATGAAACTGAGCCTAAGAGTATGCTCCTAAATTTCCAATATTTAAGATTGTTTAACATGATGAAGTGATCCTAGAATTCCAGAATATTACTTCCATTTGTAACAAGCTATCCTATTTCAACATTATATAATATTTACATTTATAGATTTTATAATAAATTGAAGGCATGTCTATATACTAGCTATCTGCACATGCCATACCAAACCTGATCACCAACACCAACTGTTATAGCCTCAACTGATATGTTAATATTGTGATGTCTGAAGCTCCATGGAATACTAAGACAACCTTTTATACCAAAAGTGGGTGAGGGCTTTATACCTATCACATGCATGGATCTTCTTACCTTGGTAGAAATACACAAGGACAAAGGAATTGGCTCTTTGGATGTAAGGAGTGTCTGAACCCAATGCATTTTGGGGTTATAAGGAGATTTTGAGAGAAAAATAGGTTTCTCCTTGCAAAACTTGGCTACAAAACCTGTTTCAAACCATAACAGAATTCCATGACACCAATGAATGCTAAATGAAGAAAAATATTCAAAATCAGTGTAGATTTATATTTATATGAATTCCTCTTTTAGACAAGAACTTGTGACTAACATGCTACACCTTTTAGATGAATGGATTTTTAATAGTAAACATACAATTTCATAAATCTCCTATTGTCGTAATTCTAATATGAAAATGACCAACTTCAGAAAATGTATGCTTTGTAGTTGTACTTTTTATTTTAAAAAATATTTGAATAGTTAATCATTGTGGCCTATGGGAGATATCTTGTCAGGTATGGTACTTGTGGGAGATCTCCATATAGTTTTACATTTACGCATTACATGGTTAAAACATAAAAGTATAAGGTAATCATCTGCATAATTTTTACGATAATTTGTTTACTTGGACCGCAGACAATTTAGAGTTTCTAACACTAACATTTCTTCAAATTCTCAGGTGCCTTGGGTATTATTATCAACTTTAATGCTTATCACAACACGATACCAATTGATATATTCATGCACCTTCTAAAACCACTTGTTTCTATTGTGTGGGTTATTATCCTTTTGACATGCTATGTGCATACTTGGGAAAATTCATCTGGGATAATGAAGGATAAGTTATGGCTTGGGAAAACAAGATGCCTTCATTGTATTTACTTGCTATTTTTGTATATTTTCTCTCAAATATATTGATTGGTGAAGCAATATTTTTTTTTTTTTTTTTTCTCTGGTGGTCCAATGTTAGGTCCATATAATACTAATGTATCCCCCTTATTGTTATTGTTGCGCCCCATAGAACCCCACTATTGTTATTTTCGTTCCCTTACATTATTATTGTTATGTAGGCTCTGATTATATTGTGATCCCTTAGACTCCTATATATACCAAGGATGTCTTATCATTTGTATCATCTAAGAATTTTTCATTTATGTAATGTAAAGGCAGTTTCCCCCTCAAAGAGGATAAATTTCAATTCATTGATCTATCTTCCTTCTATTTTCTGAGCTAGTTGCATAAAATTTTGGTTTACCAATGAAATAAATTTGAGATAATGAAGACCCCCAGTCTTTTACAACCTTTAGCCATTCCAAGTCAGCGTTGGGAGGAGGTCTCAATGGATTTGATCACAAGTTTACCCAAGTATGCACACTTTTCTGCATTATCTCATCCTTTCAAAGGCAATACAATTGCTATTGCATTTATGGAAACAATTCAAAGGTTACATGGAAAACCAAATATTATTGTAAGTGACAAAGATCCCATTTTCACTGAAAATTTTTAGGCGAAATTACTTTCTTGTCTTGGTACTCAATTAGCTCATAGTTGTTATAGCACCATTGACTACTCTTGGTATTTGTGATGCTTTGTTTATGGCCTAGGGAAAACCCTCCTTCTAGACTTGGTCCAAATATATTAAAAAAATGTTTTATTCCCTGTATGCTACTTTGCCCTAAGCTAAAAGTGTGTACACGCAGGTTAGTCAATACCCAACCTGCGTATATGTATTAAAACACTTAAAAGAAATTAAATTTTCTTAATTATGGGTGGATTTCACGGGTTTTACTTGTTGATTACCTCCTATTACCCGTGGCCCAACTATTTCCCAACTGTTTCCCAACTAAAAAGCTAATTGGGAGAAGTATAAATAGACTTCTATGGGAAGGCCTTAAGGGGAGAAGAGATAGAGTTATTATACTGAGATTATCCCTCACCGAGTCTGATGAATCCTTGTGCCTCATGCTCTTCCCCAAGCTTCAGGAAACCCTTGTTTCCTTGATTATAGATATTCTCCCTTTTGCTTGAGATATCATGGTGTTGGTGATGGAAGAAAATTTTTGAAGGCTGGATAGGATGAATCTGGAGGACAGTTCTGCTTGGAGCTAGAAGAAGAAGACTCGGGAGAATTCTCTCCATGTCATGTATAGCTTACTACAATAAAAAAATTGTTATCTTGTTTCTGAAATTAACTATGTTTATACATCAAATTATATTTTAATTCATATATGAATGATGCTTTGATGTATGATAAATCATTTGTTTATATGATATAAAGTCAATCTCGTGAATATGCTTTACTTCTATACTGCTATGTATGTTTGAATTGAATGATTTTTAGGTTTGAAGAACATCGGGAGTTGAAGAGGGTCTGAACCTTGCAGGACCTACTCGAACGAAGAAAATCTGGGTACGGTCGCTCTTACGTAGTTTGATTATAGAAGCGTTTTGCCTGAGTTGTATGCGTGTTTATTGTTGTAGTTCGCTTCTTCTCTGTTGGGGTTCTAACTCAAAGCCCTAGGGTGCTTCCGCCTGAAACAGAATTGGCAACTCCACTGGGGATAACAATCTTGTTATTCTTGGTTTGGGTTGTTCATTATCAATCAGGGCTCAGTCTTTGGTTTGCTTGCTGTTGCAGTCTTATTTGGTCTACTAGAGTCCCAGGCCTTAAGTCGAATCTTTTGGATCAGAAATTTTTTTTTTTTTTCTTGTAAAGCTTTGCATACACTTTTTACTTTGTTTACAGTAGCATATACACGCTTGTGTCTATAAAGTGAACCCACGTATACACCAGTTTCCTATGTCAGAAGTGTGTGTGCATGCTTCTGTGTTTGAACACAGTCGCGTATGAAAAAATTTGCATTGTTTTTTCAAATCTCTCTGCCCAGATAGATTTGTTGCCTGGTATTTTCAGTCTCTGTGTGGCCAATTGTTGTCTGAAGAATTTAATTATTCTACAAGTTTACTATTTTGAAGTCTCTTCCTCGTTGAAAATATTTGGCCTAGGTTTTCTTTTTTAGCGAGTTTGTAATTTGTGTTTTGGTACACAAGACTTCGTTCAGAAGTTCTTGATTGTCCTGGTCCTCCAGAACACAAAATTGTTTTCAGTTTCAGTGTCAAGCTCGGATTTCGGATCTACTTGCTTTGCTTTCCTTTGTTTTGTGGCATCATAGTTTTTCTTGCTTTTTGAAAGACTTTTTGACAAATTTGGAAGTATTTCTTTCTTGGCTTCTTGGTCAGTTTTTCAAGCTCTTTGCTGCAGTTTGGGTCATTTTGTACAAGTTAAAGTCTTTTTGTTCAAGTTTTCATTCATTTTCAAGTTTGTAACTTGCAAAGACCCCTTGTGCTCTCTTTTTGATCTTTGAGTTTTAGTAGCATTTTGGGTGATTTCTAAAAGTTGTTTTGGTTGCTTCTTGTAAAAAGAAAAGATCTCAAAATACTTTGTTTTTGTTTTTCTTTTGCCAAGTTTGGTTTTTGGTTTCTTTTTTGTTGTTGAAAGAAAATTGCGATCTTTTACAATTTGTCCTTCTTGTTTGGAGAGAATTTTGTGTTTAAAATTTGTATCCTCTTCAGTACTTAAGTTGGCTCATTGTTAGTTATAAACAATTGCTTTTGATTTTTGAGTAATTTAAGATCTTGCATCTCCATCATATCTTGCATTAGGGCAGTTTGCATTGTTAAAGCATTCATAGTCTTTTAGTTTTTGGGTGTGTGAAGTGCGTTTCAAGAAAAGAAGAGAAAAAATACTTTGCTTTGTAGAAGTTTCATAGAACCGTGTAGAGATCTCTTTTCATCGAAGAAAAAATGATTGCATTCATGTAGTTTATTTTTCATTTATTTATATTGTGTCATACACACATCATTGGTTTCACTCCCATCTATACCCTTGACTTAAAGAACAACCATTAAAATCAAGTGATTAATTAAAACAAACTATAACTTTTGTATTTTCATCAGAATACACCACAAGTTTAGGTTTATTAGGGCCTTGGATTAGGCGAGAGGAGAGTTAACTCTCCAAGGCTACTCAAAATTACAAAATATAGAAATTTGATTAATGAGCGAAGTCCAATAGTGTTAGGGAGACCGAGAAAGCTCCATAATTGGGAGTAAAGCACGAGGGAGAGTGAAGATAAGGATGAGAAATACCCCCTCTCTTACTTGTGGGATCATGCCTCACGACTGTTCCGCCCAGCTTCTGATACGAGTTAGTGACCATAGTTGCTTATCCTAGGGATCACATAGGTGGTTGTAGAGGGGAATCCCGAGGCACTTGAGGTTGACGTTGTATCATGTTCAGTAGTACTTCTAGAGGGCACCCTTGCGAAGCTTGGGGGCTTGCACCGGCAAAGGTTGTTGTCTGGAGGTCAGCGTAACTACCTTTGATACCTTCAATAGTAGGCCTGGGGTGTAATTACCCCAGCCTATTTTTGGAAGGCCCTTGTTATTAACTTTCTTGTATTTTGGTGTCCAGACCTAATCACCCAGATCGGAAATACTCAAGAGTTGTTTGATTTCTGGTATCTTTGGGACTTTTTAGTGAGTGTTCTTTGCTCCTAGTTGGCCTAGATCTATAATTTTTTGAGTCTTTAAGTGGATATTTTAAATAATTCAAAGTGGTTGACTAACCATCTCGATGGTCTAGGAGACTTCATGGTATCACCTACAAGTCTTGAGCCTTCTCCTAGAAGGGGTATGAATGATTCTGCCAGTGGTTTTCAACCGGAGGCAGCAGGCGCATCGGAGATTGATCCTCTACTTGGGGTCATTGATTCACAAGATAGACCTAGCACCAATAGAGAGTTAGAGAGGAACACACCAGTTCTTTCTCGAGTACTTTTTTAGTCGGAAGATAATGTCAAAGCTGAACAGCTTTCAGAGTCAGTTGCACTCTGAATTCTCCTTTGTAGGTTTTAACCCCATACAAATATTACTTGCATACAAATTCTAAAAAACATAAATAAAAAATGCAAGAGCATAACACATAAAACACATATACAGAGATATTTTCCCCTAGATCCCAAAACCGGGACTACCAGCTTGATTTTTCATTATGTTCCTTTCAATGTTATAATACATATTTACATATGCCGAAGCATCTAATACCATGGACCGAAAACCATCATGTCCAATACCATGGACTGAAAACCATCTCGTCAAAAAAAATGTGCAAAAATCATGCAAAAAACCATAGCTGGGTCCTCCCAACCTAACATAGGTTCCAAAACCAAAATTTTCCAGGGCACTGCCCCAGACCCCATGAACTGGGGTTACAGGTACGCCTCAAACCCCCTGTGACCCCCCTCGCTACACAATCGGCGCAACGAAGGGGGGGCTTTGCCCCCTTTCTAACCTGTCGGTTAACTACATGGGCTAGTCGTGGAAATAATATAACACAACCCAATATTCTCCCACTTGTTGTCTCTCTACACCAAAAGAACTTCTCAGAGCTCACAGATTTTATCAGTGCATCTGTAGTATTCTTCAAAGTGTCCACCTTTACCAGCAACACCTTTTTGTCTTCTATCATATCCCTCACAAAGTGATACTAAACATCAATGTGCTTTGTCTTTGAATGATATGCGGGGTTCTTTGCCAAGAAAATTGCACTTTGGCTGGTTCACAGTCTATCCTTATAGCTTCATTACTAACCCCATACTTGAACACAATCTCTGCAACCAAACTGCTTCCTTGCTTGCATGAGTGGTTGCCATGTATTCTGCCTCTGTAGATGATAGTGCCACTACAGATTGTTTCTTACTCATCCAACTGACTGCACCTCCAAATAGGTTAAACACATACCCACTTGTAGATCTTCTCTGATCCAGATCTCCAGCCCAGTCTGCATTAACAAAGCCACGGATATCCAACACTCTGTCTAATCCTAGTCTTCCTTGGTAGCACAAACCATAATCACTAGTGCCACGCAAAT